>UXGD01006135.1:0-13079 GCA_900474315.1 Torymus auratus
ATTTTGAAGTTTAAATTATCTTTTACTACAGTTTTAGAATTAATAAAAATAATATAATTGGATACAATAGAAAATAGTAACGTTTATTTAAATTTTATACTTTTTTAAACAATTTTCGTATAACATTAATTTATACAACTTATTCTCATACGACATAGCGGTAACTTTCAAAAAGCCTTGGAAGTATTTATCGTTTTATTTATACATTACATTATGAAGAGAAATAATAAATTATAAGGTAAAGTGTTCATAATCTTATGGTTAAATAAAAGTGCTTTATTTATAAGTAATAAAATTTCAATGTACATGTTTACTCTGTATTGTGAATATTGCTAAAGTTTAACTTGGCAAGATGGAAATACTCGTCAATTGAAACATTCATGATTGAAAACTTCAGATAGCTTCTGAAAGTAATTCACAAAATTTTCAAGTAAAATAAAAATTGTTTAATTTATGTAATATTATTACAAAAATGTCGTAATATGATGTAACACTATAGGTATTCAGTTTTTATTTAATTCTACGTAATTTTGTAGAACTTTGTAGAGCTTAACGGCTTGGACGAACAGGTGCGCGTGCTGTATGCGGCAATCCCAGCTTCGATTCCCGCTTCATAACTTCTTCTACACCAACATTATACCGTGAGATAGCGCCTCGTTAAATAATATATGCCGGGCCTTACTTCATCTTAAACATTCCTAAAAAAAAAGGCAAACATGTCGGAATAATAATGCAATAAATTGATAAATAATAAATCAAAGTTTAACTACTTGTAGTCCATTAAAAGCGAACTACAATCCATTGTCATCCATGATCGTTTACACGTGTCTACATACCCCAGACTCCAATAAATCCGTCTTTTAACACTTCGTACAACCGTTTGCGTAACTCATTACCATAATCCGTGATACACAGACCAGTATCTATTAAAATTGTCTACGACCACCACGATGAACAAATAGGCCCTCGATAATCTCACGCGCCGACGTTACGATAAAACTCTGAGGAGCTACCGGCACTTCGAGTACCTTGCACCCATCGTCATTCAAAGCGCGCGGTACTGAACTCTCCTATAATACGTATATGCTATGCGCGGTTACTCGTACAACGCGTAATTAGAAATCGGTAATGGCCACCCGGAAGATCAAGATGTGGCCGTCGATGCATGTCATTTTACGCTGGAAGTTCATGGGCTCGTTAAACAGTGTAGAGCAGTGCGCGTCGGACAGTCGTGAGCTCCGGTTTACGATTCGGACTGCTTATTCCGGGAGTGCGTTTGCGAGTTCCTACGCTTTGACGACGAGAAAGAAAGAATAGATTTTTTAGTGTATATTTAGTTCAAAGTAAAAACAAATTCAGTTGACATCACCGCATGAAAATCATTGACCTGAATTAAAGTTCTTGAGCGAATAAAGTCATCGTCCATATGCGTTCGCTCAATGTTCACTGTCGAATTCTGCCTGTAAACAACGGCGTGATCATGCATGCGCCACTCGTACGACTTTGCAACCACCCGTCTATGCGATTTGCATCAAAACCGTTAAATGACAGTGGGACGGCCGGTCCTCTTGCGTAATTTCCAAAAATACAACCGGAAAAGTGTGCTGCGACGATTCTCATAATAAAAATATCGTAAAAAGTCAAAGGAACGTGTGCTGGTATACGTATGCTGAAGTAAATGGATAATTAATAACGTCAACGGCAGCCGTAAAGAATTTCTGTATTATGTCGGTATGTAAATAATTTTTTAAAAATAGCTCGTTCTGTGTCTTTTAAACTGAGAATTTGGATTTTTTTTCTGATTCTGGTGACTGTTTTATACTATTATAATAAATGAAAGTAGAGTGGAATATATATCTCCAGATTAAAATAATATATAATTGAGTTGAAATATGAAATTGTAAACGTACTTTCTTTTGAAATTTCTCAATAGTTATTTATACCGATTTCATCGTAACTTTTCGTTTCCCTTCAACAATTTCATAAAAATACTTCACTTGAAATCATAAAATAATTATACAAAATTAATCTATTAATTCACAGATAGGCTCAAAGAGTCAATCTGCAATCTTCCACTAAAATATACGCAACAAAAAAGTTTAAACAAATCTCAGCGACGAAACGGCCCCAGCGGCGCTGACCCAAAAATCAGAAATTCGCCCGGAATCATAACATCAGACCGACCCCGCGGTTATTCGCATTATGCTGCCCGCCGTTATGAAATCGACCGCCTCGAGACGCGACCGCGATTATATAAAGCTACTCCTGTGCGTATATATCCCCGTAACGGAATCTGCGTGCCCGCGCGTCACTCACGTACAAAAGATATTCGCGCGACCTTAATTTGAAACCGAGCGGAATGCGCGAGTGCTATGTAATAATTGATGATTTCGGCGAAGGTGTTATGTAAAGGCGCCGCGTGTGGCACGTGCGTGTGTTTATGGGTTTTTTCGGCAGTATGTGTAAATATAGCTGGGATGAGTTTATGCGTAAGGTGTGTAATGGGGTTAAGAGAATTAACGTCAATGAAAGCCGATGTTATGATTCAATCAGTGCGCGTGCGAGCTTGCATGATCGTAATTTCATTATGTCGAATTTTTTCCGTGTCGCTAAAAGTGATTTGCTTCTCTTCACGTGGTTGATTGCAATTTGAGCGGTTATATAATTGTGTAGAAATATATAACAATGTAGAAATATGTTTTTTAAAAAAACATAAGTAATAAACTATTGGAAATTATTTATAAAGATATAAATTTTATTTTATTATAATAATACACATCTGTGAAAATAAAATTTCAATAATTAATTAATAAATGTCTACGTTATAAATCACCAACGTTCCCAAAAGAGCACTCAGGAAACTAAAATTCGACATTTATGACGGAAATCGAAGATGATCGATAGTTCATATATTATGTTATACACTTTAACAACTTACTAATACGCTGGCGTAAAAGTTATATAGAAGCGCACGAAAATAACCGATTCAAGCGCGCAATTATTTTTGAAATTCTACGGTACATTCACGTCCATCAGAGATGTCACAACTGCGCCTTAGCGTCCTCTTTACGACGCATAATAAGCTATAAAATTATAATTGACGACAAAAAATAAAAAGAAAAATAATCAACCAGAAGGACGCGCGCTGTCAAATACACGCGACGTGCACGCAGGTGTGAATACGGCAAATTACGAGAGCATGTGTATACGTGTGGTTCGAAAGATAGCGAAAGTTATTGAGAAAAAAGCATGTATGTACGTACGTACATTGACAGGCGCGCGTGTAGTGCGGGTTCTATGTGTTACAAGGATCTCTCTCGGTCTAGCGGCGGGTGAACGACTGCCCCGTCGTATAGTTCCTTGCCCCCGCGTCGTAATAGTAGCGAGGATTGTCCCGACCGCCTCATCTCCCTGTGGTGGCAGGCAACTCATTTCGCAATTTGCACGTCAGTGGCAGCGGCTTTTTGTCGCGCGTGGCGCTCTCGCGTGTACTTATCGATAAGCGCGCGTGTGAAAGTCCGAGGCAGCATCCGTTGACGTCTTTTTTTGCGCAATCCCGTGCCGGTTTTATATGCATGAGTTTGGTTTTTGTTGTAGTACATCGTATGGATATGTATAGGCACGCGATGCGTGTTTTTTTTTTTTTCGAAAAGTATTTTTGTTCGCGCGAAGTGTGTGTGGGTTGCAATGCGAGGTGTGCGTGGGTATATGAATAAAATGTACTGCTGGTTTTTTTTTTACGGTTGTTGTCTGTGAAATTATGATGTATTCGTGTTACTGCAGCTTTATAATGCCATAAAGGAGTATTTTCGCTCTGTTAATGCCGGTAAGTTATGGGCTCTCTCGGGTGTCGGTTTTTGCACGCAATTGATGTAAGTGATTTGCTGTTTATGTCGGGGGAACGTCGATCGGTTGCGTTTCTTCTGAATACGTTATAAAATTTTAATGTGAGCTATATAATTATTAAACCTTCATTCATGCACTTACTGCATTATAAAAACTTCGGTTCTACATAGTGCGTTTTGTATCTATACTGTTTTTTTATAATGTAATTTTAAATTCAGTAATACAAGTATGGCTTTTTACTGGAGGATTGCATTTCAAAGGCCAACGAGTTTTTCGTGAATGAAGTTAATAGCACAATAAAGCGAAATAAGATAATCTTACATATCTGAGTATCGATTATTCTTTCATAATCGAGCATAAAACTCACACTTTCGTGAGAAATTTTTATTTACATTTCTTTTCTCTTCCTAGTTTAGCTATGCAAAGAAGAGAAATTGTATTGTTTGCCTATACTTATATCTCTTCCATCATTTTCAAACCCATAGCTTCGAAAGTTCGTTATCTCGTTTGTTCTCCCGCCGAGACATTCAAACCGCGACTAAATCATAGAATACGGAGAACCGTCGGTAATGGTTCTTCAATTGTGTAATGTTTAAGAAGACGCACCGAAGATGCCAAAGAAAATAATGGCCTGCATGAATGACGTGGTGTCGGTGTTTCTTTAACATCGGAAGTAAGGCGTCCCATAAGCATGCCACTTTCTCACTTGATTTTTTCTAGCCATAATTTCTTACTTAAAAAAGCGTTACTAACTGTTGTAGCAGAATGCTTTTTAAAGTGAATAGTTGACGACTTACATCAACTAAATTTTTAAAAATTCATTATTTGTGCATATGAATTAGGAACAGGATTAATCTATATATTGTATTGTCTTCTCAATATTCAATACAATAATCGATATAATATTTATATACAGTTTTCGATACCATATCAAGATACTATATTCCCTCAGGCCAATTTACTTTGGTACGGGAGGCTATAGGAAGGGAGTGCGCCGCCCAGTGGTAGTGCGCGAACTAGCCTCTGGCCGACGGCACATATATGGCGGGAAAAATCAAATTTTAAATTTGGCATATATTTGTACTTGTACCAAAATTTTATTGTTTGTATATAAAACTTAATGTAATCTAAGTTGTTAATCGTGTTCACGATGTTACTCTCCATTGCAGAAATGTTGATAATATTTTTAGTCAATAATTTTGACTAGATCCGTTGTCGACAAATCCATCGACGAAACGTCGCAATTATCTCACATCTTAGAAGATTTATTTTCTTCCCTGCTCCCAACGGATCTAGTCAGAATTGACTAAAAATATTATCAACATTAAACCTAATGTATTTGTATATTAAATTACGTTTAGTTACATTATTCTGAAACTTCAGTAAATTTGTAACTTTAAAGTTTCTTAAATTTACGAACATTTTTAACAGTGAATCATTTAAAAAGGTCTGAAACCCAAATATCCAGGGGATGCGAGGTCCTACCAAAAAAGGAAGCTACGGAAACGTGCGACAGTGAACGAATCAATTATTTAAAAAAACTCATAACCGAAATAGCCGGGGAACGCGAGATCCACGCCAAAAAAGGGAGTTATATAGACGTGTGACAATAAGCGAGTCGGTTATTTAAAACAATCTTAAATCCGAATAGCCGGAGAGCGCAAGTTTCACGCAAAAAGAAGCAGTTTTGCAGTTACACAGACTTTTTTAATAGTCCCCTCTCTTACTCCAGACGTCTGTGTTACTCCCTTTTGTGCATGGGCCTCGCGTCCGCAGGCTATTTGAGCTAAGGAACCTTTTAAATAATCGACTCGACTACAGTCGTACGTCTGAGTAACTAATTCCTTTTCTACATGGACCTCATGTCGCCTGACTATTTGGGTTTAAGACTTTTTAAATAGTCAACTATTATACTATTGTATCTTACTATATCACTTCAGCGTGCCTTCAACATCTACATGCAACTCGTCTCCCTCTGCTCTTTGGGTTTAATTCTTTTTTAAATAATCGACTCGTTTATTGTCACACGTCTATGTAACTCAATATGATCAAGAATTTATGATTAAGAAAAGTAAGTCAAGTTTTGATGAACAAATTGATATTGCGCCCTACTGGTAACTCGTATCATGAATTTTCCCATCGATATACTTCCCCTGAAATTTCTTAACGAACAAAATAAACTTTATTTCGTTAAGATCGGATAAAAAACAAAAAAAAATTTAAGAACTTATTGAAGTTTTTGTCTTTAAGTGTAACAATATCATAGTAACAATTGCCTGAATTTCTTAGAAAAAAATTGTCTTTTGTTCCTTCTAGCATCTATTTGTTACATGTACTTACTATTGGATTATCAAATTAATACAACATTATTTAAAAATTAAAACTTCAAAAACTGATGTTTCGACCAAGAGAACGTCCTTAAAAGAAAATCACTACTGTTAATAGAACCACTTATTGTGATATAATACTGTTTTACACTAATGTCATATAATAATGCTAATACGTTTTTGTTTTCTTGAAAAATATTGAAATAGCTTCAAAACTATTTAACAGCATGATAATATAATAGCTATAATTTGAAGAATGAAAATTATACTTCATTTTACTACCTTCATAATGAACATATAAAAGAACAGTCGATTTTGTCTCTTACAAGTTCGCAATTATGCAAAACAAGGTATTACACCTATAATTTCTTTGAGTAATTTTAGAACAATGATTGGTACAGTGTTGAAAGTTGCGTATATCCACCTTACAATTAATTGATTGTAATTGTTGTATATTACATGTCACTTCCTCCAGCTACATAGTTTTCGAATTTATTTCTCAGGCATACCATAATTTTATCCATACATCAAATTTTGTGCTTGACACACACTTGCATTCAAAACTCATAGTATTTTTAAAGAATTGATAACGTTTTCCATTATATAAAGTAGAGCTACCTTCACTCATGTATATTCAAAATTCAGAGCTCAATTACTCAGCGAATGAGTTTGATTGCTTATTGAGAAACTACTGGATTTTAATAGCTCGGTAATTAAAATAAAACGCGCTGATCCGAATCGTGCGGAGTGTCGCCGCTGGCAAACAAGCTAAATCTAAAACAAAGCCAGGGGTAATAATCAAACGCCCAAATGAAACGCGAAAATGCTACATTTATCACGTCAAAAAAATCCACGGACAATTAATACTTGAAATACGCTATAGAAATGAGATTAGCGTAGTTTCTCAACCGAGACCTCACTATACGAATATTAATACCGCGTGGAAAACCACAGCTGCTTTAACGCAACCCGGGCCCACTTTTCCTCGCCTAGTTATGAGCGAGCCGACCGGTGGGGGAAGCAATAAACGCGCGTTTCGACAACATTTATATCCACTTGATAATATACATCTACGGCGGTGATACGAGCGTGCATTCCACGGTCGAAGTGCAGCGGCGCAACGATCGAAGCGGAACATATTCGGAGCGGTAATACAGTTTTCGCGAGGAAATGAACAGTACGTGAACGCGATTATTATTAGAGAGCGGTTCGAACGTAATTGATGTTATGATTGCATTGTTATTATTTAATACTACGATTTTATAACGCGATTACTATCATGATGCCTATTATAGGAAGCTTGAATTGAACGATACATTTTTTTCTTTTAATTTGTGTAAGAAGAATATTTACTGGTCTCTATAATCTACAGATTGTAAGAGTGAAATTTTACTTGTTAAAATAAATTTTTGCTACGATCCCATATTTCGTTACAACAGCAGAACATATCTCATAAACAAGCGCATAATTGACACGACTTTTTTCCTCTTGAACAAGCCGCACAATCGCGAATAAATTCAGACACTGTCTTAATATACTGTTTTTAAATGCTCGAAGTGCCTCGACAATAGCAGCTTACGTATCTTATTCCAGCCCCATAAATTCCGTAAAACAATACCGAAATTCAATTAATGCAGAACTGCTCCCGCTTACAAATTAACAGTCGTAACAAAACACCTTCCGTCCCTCCCGACAACCAAATCAACGGCATTCGCTCGTGAATTCCATTACTACCAGCATACCGTTCTCCGTCATTACCATTCCTTGCATCCTCTGACAGGCGCCTTCGTATAGGCAACCCCACCGTACACCGGTGCACGCAAGGTATCCGGTTCAGGTGCGGTAAGCGTGCCGGTGCATAAGAGAGTGAAAGTACTTTGCTCTCTTGCGCGTACATACACAACAACTCCCGGCTACTACAAACCTGCACAGGCGGTATCGACGGTGGCTACTGCAGCGGCTCATAGTCGTCGTTCCCCACGTGGTGCGCGAGCAGCGGTGGAGCGGCTGCTGCTGCTACTACCGCGTGTTTACATCGAAAAATCCTCGTCGACGTTGTTTTCATCGCTCGAGAGAGAGTATGACGATGGCGAGTCCAGGACGCAGGGACACCTGATACACATGGCGCCAGAAGCATACAGGGAGGTTAGTATAATGTGGCGGTGTTGTTGTGTAATGCGCGTGCGGGTGTTTTGGGAGGTGGTTGTGTCACCTGTTCTGATTGCGTAAGGGGAATATGTGTGGATAATACGGGTATGTGAGGAACGGATGGAAGTAGTGTTTAATTGACGTGTAGGCAAACTGGACGACGATTAATGGGACTGATGAGAGGTACCGGCAGTTTGAGAATCGATTATGGACGATTATGTCACGACCGACTGGAGTTTTTTTTTCGGTGAAAGCTGAGGTTAGGGTTTCTTTGAATACTATACGCGCGATCGGATATATTTTGGGATTGGTATAGGATATATGTGCTTGGATAACGTAATTATGTCAATAGACGAGGAAAAGTTAATTGGGGAAAGATGAACAAAATTATACTGTGAAAATAAATTGTATAATTTGTAGAACACGTATCCTTAAATTATTGCCGAGATTGTTAAAATCTATTAAAATATTTCTTGAATGTTGGCCGTTTCTTAGTTTGAAATTGCACCGTTACATCATACTTTAAGGATCGCGTTACGATCATATTTACTGGTATTTCCTATCATAGGATATATGTTTATGTATCTATTATAAATATTTAGAATATTTGTTTGAACAAATGAATCGTTTGTTCTCTACTGTGCTGCGATAGGTGGTCATTAAATATTGGTAACGTGAGCTTTCTTTAGAAAATGCATTTCAGTTTTCTAAATCGGTTTTTTCAATTTCAAATATTTGAATTTCATCTGATAACAGATTTCATACCTGTTGCTCGATCATTGTTATATTTAATTCTAAAACCATTGTTATCGCTTACTTTTACTCCAATCAATTCAGACCATCACAATTTTCATTTTGCGGAGCATGAATTCCCGTTACGAAACATTTTTACTGCACTTTGAAACGCGGTCCGACTGAATTTTCACTTGATAGAAATAATTAATTCATACCAAACGATAGAATCGTAACTTTTTGCCCCAGAATACCAAATTAGTTCTAACGCATTTAGCAATTTAGAGTGTACGTGTATTAATTTTTAGAAAGCGCGCGTATATACGTTACATTTGGCGGGTTCACCAGTTGCATAAATAAATTGAGTTTTTTATGGTACCTGATGATGTTGTTGTTGACATTCATGTATAAGCAAATGGGAAACAAATAGGATAGCTATTACATAGAGGATGGTTATTGTGTAAGCCAGGAATAACACAAGGTTAAGTAATCGAATTATTAAATCATAAGCATGGACGTCGAGGAAAGTTATAAACTTGAATTGTTGAATTACTTGCGGCCTAACTTTATTCGATTCTAAAAAATTTGTATCTTTAATCAAGCGGTAGCTGATGAATGTAGAACTTTCTAATTATGTTTATCCGAAAAATTCTTTAAATATGTGAGTTAATAATTAAAATATAACTTTTCATTCATTAGTTTTAATTATATCGGTATATTCAACTATGTTATACAATTAAGGTTTACTTTAATAGTTTTCTAAGTAAAGAATTAAAAAACTTAGGATTTTGTTTCATTCATTATTTATTACTCATTGTATTTAAAAATCATCGATAGTTTTCGATAATGCTAATCCGCGATAAATGGAACTCATGGAAAATCGTTGAAATAAAGTAACGTTTAAATTATGTATTGTATTACTCCATTGTGCAGTAGTTTGGTGTCGCAATCCACGCGGCACAACAAAACTTTCTATACCGTTTGAGAAAATTGTGTACCGGCACATAACGTTTTTCTAACTTTAAAAAAAACCAACTTAAAAACCGCAATGACTTCTCTGCTGCATTTTACTTTTCAAAATTACGTCAGTGGCAGGAATTTTCTAAAAAAAAGTTGTCATTACATTTGAAAACCCTAACGGCCTTTACAATTAAAATATGAAGAAAACGTCTTGACAATTATATTCACAACAGAAAAATTATGACTTATTTTTTACAATCCAACAGTGAATTTCGCAATTTTCCTTCTTTTTTACATAAAACAAATGTTTTTCTCGTTTTCTGATATATTTAGTTTTCCATTCAATTTAAATCATTAAAATAACAATAAAAACACCAGAGCAATGAAATTACACTTTCCTCCGCGAACCTATATACACACAAAACCTTTAAAGACTCCAACTATCGCAAGAAACTAATTCTCTCCGGTCAGGCATCATAAGAGAATTTTTGCCATTGCACAACACAGCGACGGACAATGATGCCAGTGTCCCTCTTTCTCTCCCAACAGCTTAACAATCGCTTTTTTAATTTTCATTGAACTTTCTTACCACCCGTGCGTCTTGTGTACGTACACTTAAAGACAGACATCCGTATCTGCGACGTCGATTGAGGTGATTGACGCCGCTGATTGCGGGCAACGCCTGTATATCCAGCGCGCGCGAAAGCGACAGCGGATGTATCTCTTCCCGTTGCGGTTATAGCGATCACTTTTTTCCTTATTGGATTATGTGGGAGGTTTCGAGTGGTTTAACGAGGATTCTTTTAACGTGTGAGGATATTAATTTGGGTGGGAGAGAACTTTTGCGTGTCGACCCGCTTGTTGGATTGCTTTACGCCGATGTACATGTCTGAGGTAATGAATGTGTTTAAGGTGTTCTTTAGTGAATGCAGAAACATTTCGGTTTCGTAAGAGCCTTTCGGATATTTTCGAATTTCGGGAATGAGAAAGTAACATTTTTAGTGATTTTGGTTATTAAAAATTTAAGCGTCAACTCTGTGAATTATTCTCTGAAAGGGTTGTTGGAATTAATTTTTTTTGTCTATGTTGATTTTTCCTAAATCTGGAACGTTTGGAAGTTTTATTGTCTTGCAGAACTTGACTTTTTCTACTGATTATATTCATTAGAATAAATTTTTCACAGTGTGGAATTGGAATTTTTTTTTTTCAACTAACTAAATTTTTAACTATTATAATAAAAGAATTTACTTATTCATTTGGCATATAGGAAAATTCATAATACTTTTAACTAATGTGAATTTTTTTTTTTAAATTATTTGTTGCTGCTATTAACATGGTCTACGGAGGACAGGCTAAACGAGACTGGGTGTAAAATCTTCAATATAATCTAGAAAATATGTCCTGTAATTCATATAAGTGTGCCACGCAGGCCTGGGGATGTATAAAACTGTCTAAAAAGTCGATAAAACCGGTTTCTGCTACTTTTTTAGTCAGTTTTGTACATTTCCAGGCTGCGGCCAGCGTGACACACTTACAGGATGTACTTACAGGACTTCTTTTCTAGGTTACATAGAAGATGTTACACCCATTATCGTTTATGTGCTTCGCAGGACATGCTAATAGCAGCGATCATTAGAAAAAAAGTTTCACAATAGTTAAAAGTATTATCGATTTGCACATATGTTTCTTTTAATCAAATAGTGTTGAATCAATAAGGTGAGATTCTAAAATATTTTCGAAAAAATAATTAAATTACAGTGTCCAAAATTTTATACAGTAGTATAATTTGTATATATAAATGTAGTGAATTCATTCGTAAAAATAAATATTGCATATTTCAAACTAAACTGTTTGTTTTTGTAATTTTAAGCAGTCAACTAATTGTTTTATATTATTCTTCATACGACAAAGCAAGAAAGTGTTGACAGTATTTATGGTAGAAGGAGGTGTCTGTCTCCATTAGTGTCTTCGCTTGACTTGTTTATAATCACACCGCACTCTTAACATCCACTTTATTTATAAATACAGAGTTTTATTGTCACCACATCATGCACATTTCAACAGTGTACATACATTAAGTTTGTGGTCTCGAATTTTTTAGTATATTCTTTTTACCTCCTCCAAAAGGAAGTTTTGAAACGGTAAATAAATTTCCAGATGAAATATCTTTAAAAACATCTTTTAAAACTATTTTCGCAGAAATTCATTAAATTTTGAAAAAAAAATTCTGAGATTTTTAACTGATTTTTATTTTTCTTAAATATCTCTCTAAATGTAAAATATTGAAAAAAATCACAATTCAGTAGTTAAGAGTCGAGCACCTCCGAAATAGTGGGCGTCCACTATTTTCGAAGTTATCATTGACTTTTTAAAATAGCGAAGTAAATTTTATCACTTCAAAGAGTGAATATGCACTAGTAAAATTGTGGATACCCACTATTTCGAAAGTGCACCATTTTTTAGTATTGCAGAAAGTGATTTTTTGACTATTTAACATTTAGAGAATATGTTGCTGAGTTTTTAATATCTAGAACCTTTCATTTATATTTCAAGATCAAACTTAGAAATAATGTTAATTAAAATAGAATGATGGATTATTAACCCTTTGACAATGTATATAATAATTTTTTTGTCTTATTTTATTTGTGAAAGGGCTGTTAACGGAATCGAGACAAACCAAGTTTGTTTAGATGATTTATTGTCACCCACCTTTCGGAAGTACTATTACTTCCTTCTTCCGGGCTTCGAAAGCAAAGTATACGACATTTATAGAGTTATATGAAAAGAAAAAATATGATAAAAATGTTTCGTCGGAACATAGAATAAAACAATACCATAAATACAATATCTAAAATATGTATGATCCGTTTACTGAGTTTTGATTTCCCGTAGCGATGGTTAAGTAGCCAAGTCACTGTAAATTAATAAAGATAACAATTAAATTAAATAAAAAAAATAAATAAAAATAATTAAAATTAAATTAAATTAAATTAAAATTCAGTCTTAAGGCTGAAAAATTATAAATTTGATATTAGAATAACTTCCAGAATTTACGGCGTCTTCCAC
>UXGD01006136.1:0-13074 GCA_900474315.1 Torymus auratus
AAACATCACACCGAGGTATTTTAGAACTTATACTCTGAATTAATGGACTATATTCTGTCGTACAAATATCATCAGCCAAAAAATAAGTTTATCTTATGAAAATTTGTGAAAAATCTTTATTTCTCTACAAATACTAAAATAGGCGCATTTGAAATTTCGCTCCAATAAACGTCTATTTCATGCTTCATTACTTATACCTCATTAACTTTTAAATTTTCAACAATGTTTTCACAAGATATACCTGCGATGAAAAAAAAAAATTATTGATCTTACAATTAAAATGCAAAAGAATAGTAGTTATCTTACTAACACGTGATATAAAATAAGTTACAAGCTCAGAAAGGTGACACATATAATTGACTCTATATCGTCTTCATTTGAACTCTTTACCACACATTTGCAAAACTTTCAGATGCATTTAACATTCGAGTCGCTTCACTTGGATCACGTTATTTTTACATAACGTCGGTACAAAATATACTTCATCAAAGTAGTATACGATTCGCACGCAATTGCTGTATTATTACACACATTATTTCGCTTCCATTACGCCCATTGGCATCGTTATCAGTCAAATGTCTTGGAACTATATACAATATCGATGTTAGCGAAATAGTTGCGGTTGTGCATTTAGCTCCTCTCCAAAGATGGCAATTTTTTTTCTTTTTAAAAGAATGAGATTTTCATCCAAAAGAAATTAGGGAATGTGTTATTTTCCTAGTATTCTCTGTATAAATGTGATGATATGATAGTAGCTTCTTCTTTTTATGATGAGAATAAAATAATCTTGAAGACAAAAATGTGTGAATGGGACCATGTTTAGAATGTATAAAAAAGAAGGAACAATAAATTGGTCCCATTGATCAAAGAAATTACAACCTTAGATAAAGTGTAAAAGAATCTACATAAATTTTATAATTTATTTTCAAAATTTTATGAAACCTTTCGTTTTTTGGTTTTATTTCAATTATTAATTTAATAGCAGTTACTTAAAAAATTTCATTGATATTTTTCTAAGTTAAATTCATCAAATTGTTATTATTGCTTGAGATTCAAGCCACTCTAATGTTTTAGTAATAATTTATTAGATTCTAGTTTAGGGCATAATTTAAGTCAGCTGTATTGCATACAACGGATAGCTAGCAGGGAGAACCTAACGAAATAATTTTGTCTTCATCAATTCATTGGTACTCTCGCAATCCTTTGCGCTAGTGTGTAAAAAAATGTCTACTGGGTCTTGGGTTTACCATTGGGAATTTCAGAATGGACTTGACCGTTTTGCTGAACCGTCGATTTCACAGGTTTCGCGGGTTTTTTTATGTAAGCTTTGTAGTAAAAGTCACTGAAGAGAACTATCATGAATAGATTCTGCGGAATGAAGATAGCCGCGGGCCAGCGTGGAAAACCGCAATCTTCTGTCCAGATAAGCTGTGCGAAGTGAAAGAGTATCATAAAGAACTGGAGGAGTTGCAGCTGTGTGATATACTTCTTCCACCAGGGCTTTGAGATCTTCAAGGACATCACTAGGTAGTGCGTGTACATGACGATGTGTACAAATGAATTGACTAAACCTGTAACAAGTAATAACGTTGTATATTAAAAAAATTGTTATTCTTTCTTTTTATAATCTGCATATTTTTGTTATAAATAACAATCTGCGGAATTTTATTAGTATATTTTTGGAATAGATTGATGAATAATGTTTATATGCAACACAAATCAATTAATTCGATTCAACCCTATTTTCAATTTCCATATTTAATTATTTCCTATATACTTATGCGCGAATTCATTACACTTCAAATGCTCTCATCAATTTTAATGATCAAATACTTTGAAATTTAGATTACAGCGATTTGCGACATTTTAAAATTATTTGCGATTAAAAAAAAGTTATTTTCTTAGACCTAAAATTTTTTTATACAAATTATCTTCAATAATATTGTTGTCAAATATCCATTTGAGAAAAAAGTTATAATGTTGCAATAACATAAAGAAATTTTCAAGTATTAATTAGTATTTTTAAGATACTATCCAATTGCGGAATATTTTTTGTTGACGCACATTCATCCACTCCTTGTACTTATCATTCCTTCGGAAGAAAATTAATTCTTTTGTGTTTTTTACGCGTAATGGAAAATACTGAGAATTCAAGTCTAACCTCATTCTTTGACTTATTTTCCATTATGTGCAAAAGCAACGTATCAGAATTATTGATTGCAGACTTAGATAGGCGTGTTTTCAAGGGAGGATTCGTATTTATTTATGAATTCATAGAAGACGATGATTAATTGATAACTTTTGATTCCAATGATTATGATTTACCTTAATTGTGACTAAATATTGCATTTTATATCTTAGAACAAGTTTTTGGCCTTCTGGTCGAATGACAAAAAAAAAATTTTATTTATGCAAATCTTCATGCATGTAATAACTGCTTGTTCTACGTTGTCATGTTATATCTAAGTTATATCTTTAAAAATATTAAGAAAATGAATAAATACTAATCTTAGTTTAGTAGATCTATTCAAGGAGCACATAAAATCTATATTACACATTCCAAAGTTTTTTCTAATATGACTATTTAATGGGACAATGGGCAATATAATTTTAAATCTTCATTATAAGTCATTTATATAATTTTCGAACTGTACACAATGAATATGTGCTATTACATTAATCGAACAGCTTCACAACTACAGATATCATTTTCGCCTATAAATACAACCTGTGCAGAAACCTAATGTCACAGAATTTGAGAAATATGAACAAATTTTTTTATTCTAAGAAAAATGGTCTATTATTATATATTTGATAATTTTTGGACACGACCGATTTAATACAAAATAAATATGAAATGACTCTTATTCAAAATTTTACTGTGAAAGGTAGGAATATATGTTAAATACTAACTCTTTGATTAATACAATCAAAGTAAAACACTAAATCTTTTATTTGATAGAAGATTAAGTTATCGTCACACGCGATGTTATTAAAATTGATTAAAGTTAAATGATTTCACACGTATATATAAGTGATATCAAAATTGATAATACAAAGAAGAATGTTTATAAAATATGATTTTTTTTACCTAAGAATGTGGCATGCCCTCCTGCAAAGTATTTAACTCCACCCCAGCTGCCTATAACCATACCGGTGTGGTGATAAACATGGAGGAAGGATATTTGGTTATCTTTCTTTCGCAAAACGAAGAAAACCGTGTCGAGGAGATCCAATATTTTCACGATGAAGTATATATACACAGTAGCAGCAATCTGAAAAATGAAATTGTCATTAATTGACTTATAGGATCCTTAACATTATCTTAATTTGAAGTTTTTGACGAATGAATGTGGTGCCCCCAATTACAAACAATGTACATGTTATGAAGAATTGGAAGCATATCTTTCTAAACAAAAAATATTGATTTGTCTTAAAAACTTAAAATATTCTAATTAAAGTTAACATTTTTTTCAGAATTTTACAAAGTGATAAACGTGTAGTAAATATTACATTGAAAATTTGATTTTTTAAATGTACTTTCCGCAGCTAACTGGGGAATAATTAAACGTGATTATCTAAATATAATGGATTTTTTATCATTACCTCAATAGCTCTCGGGGTATTCGAATAATCAACTGGTTCGCATGAAAAATTGTAGTCATTTAACCATCCTAATACGCAAGCCTAAACATAAAATATAAGTTAAAATAATAAAAGTTACAAGACCCAATAAAAGTTACAAGACGAAAATCGTACCTTATAAAAAAGATAACTACTTAATAATATTTGTACAATGTCGTAGATTTGCATTAATCTATCTAATTTCATCGGCTGTCTGTTGGCCATTATGCTTGGACCAAGCCTGTAGATAAAATGGAGGTAAAAGCCTAAAAGTATTAGGCCTGGCCATGGTGATGACATTAGAAACCAATCTTTTGTTCTGGGATCTGAAACAAAATAGAATGCTTATATAATAAAATGTTCAGTCCATAGTTCATCTTTGTTGATTATTATAGAGTCGTGTGAAGTTGAATCTTTTTGCTTTGTTTATTTTACTATATTTCCAGTCAGAATAGTATATTACGCACCTAGGGAGGAAAAAACTTGGACAGTCCATATCGTCGGGTGGGAGCAAGATTGTCCTATCTCCGCTCGGCGTGTAAGAACATCCTATCTCATCTCGGCTCAGCGCCTAAGAACGTCCCATCTCGACTCAGCGCGTAAGAACGTCTCATCTAGGCTCAATATCCACGCACGGAGCGCCCGAGATACGACGTTCTACGCGCCGAGCTGAGATAGGACGGTCTGACGCGCCGAGCCGAGACAGGACGTTCTTACGCGCTGAGCGGAGATAGCACATTCTTTCTCCCACCCGACGATATTATCCCGAACGGAAAATGAATAGGGCAAGCCCTATACGTAAACGTAAGAGCCAGAGTAGGTTTGCCGTAAGGGCCCCTAGCAAGGAGAGTAACGGGGCGCTGGTATGGCCCCGGCACGGACTTAATTTGCCTGAAAATGGCCCTCGTCTGGTCCTGATATGGATCCATCAGACTTATGCCTTACGAAGCCTTGATCAAGCATTGATGTTGTAATGACGCGTTTAGATTTAGAACGTTAAAAATAATTTTCTTCAATTTCTTACATTAATGTTTATACTAGAGTAACACGTCTGTCGTATTTGAAAAAAGTTTATTTAATTATTTTAGATAACTTGCAACACTTACAAGGCAGTTCAGTATTTAAAGCAGTAAATTACCAAACCACAGGTCCTATCGACAAACTCGCGCACAATCTGAAAGAATAGATTTGGATCTTCGCCGTCGCAAAATCCAGAAGACAGCTTTTTGAAAGTGCCCCAAAAAATTCAGACCGACGAGGATTCGAACCCACGCCCCTAAGCAACGTTTGTTTCCGAAGGCACTGCCTTACCAACTGAGCCAAACGCCGCTCTCAAACAACATTTCGCTGTCATGCACAAAGCTATTACAACATGACTACACTTCCGACCAATCACATTGCGAATAAAACGCTAAATAAAATAGCTATCAATTTTAATAAAGAGGATTTTGCAAATCTCTAACGTGCTCAACTTTTACAGATAATTTGAACTGTACATAATTTGTTTGAATGGGAAGATAATAAGTTTCACAATAGTTGAATATTTAGGGGTTGAATAGAATGATATCAATAGTGTTAAAAATGCTACGCTGGATAAGACTTTTTTGATAGTTGTAATATATTATATAAACTATAAAAAGTGTACAAAACATCTCTAAACTTTTTATGTTAGAAATTTTGATTCTAAAAACAGTGTTATCCATGTACAAAATTAATTCATGAAGACTTTAATAAAATAAAATGAAATTAATATAAAATTAAAAGAGAATGTTTAATATATATACTGAACAATTGATGATCATAACATACAATGATAAAAAATTTATGACAAATATTATAACATACAGTGATATTTATGAAGAAAATTTTATCCTCATGCTCCAGTATATAAAAAATTGAAGTAAATCGACTGAGGAATATTTTTTGATTTACAGTTAATTAAAGAATTTGATAATTTACTTTTTTCTTTTAATTTTTAAGAAGTCATCAGGCATGGAGGTACGCTTAACTAAGCGTTACATGGTATTTTAGACTTTTGCATTCGCGGCAAAAAATGCGGCGGCCGTATTAAGCGGCTTGTTATGCGATTCGACGTCTATATCTACGTCAGCGTCATTTAGCATAATTTTGTTGATGGACGAGTACGAGAGCTTTGGATATATTCAGTTGCTATTGTGCATGTGTCATTTTTCTAAGTCTGTAATTTCATATGGAAGAATGTCTCGTACTAGAAAAGATTAAAGCTACAACTGAAAATGTTATGAATATTTTTTAGCAAATAATTATATTTAAACATACTTTTTACTTCAGGTATGTTTGTAAGGCCATTTATAATTGTTTCAGTAATTTTAAGAGTTAATTATTAAAATTTATGCTGTGCGAACAGAACAATTATAATACTTTTAGCTTATTTCCTGTTGCTATTATAAATGTAGATAATTTTTATGATAATTTATAAACTTTGTGAAAACTAATGTAAGAAAAACATATCAAGTTATAGATTAAATATCAATTTACTTTAATAATTGATGAAATATCTTTAACGTTTTGTTTTTTAGTTTTCAGACTAGATTATTAAGTACTGTAGTAGTTGTACAAAGTTGCAAATAAAATTTTGATTTTCACATTAATCAAAACGTTAAATTTATATGATCCATATTTTATCCAATATTTTACATATATTCAAGAAATTAAAATAAAATAAAATTTTATTAGATCAGTCAAAAAACTTTCAGTCATTAACGAATTCCACCATGGATGAAATTTACTTAGAAAACAATCAGAATTTCAAATGCATACAAATATAATCCACACTTTTTCTATTTAACATTGTAATCAGTTAGCAACATACCTACAAATGTGTATACCAAGCGTGACTTACATGTTAATGATAAAAATTAAATAAAAACCATACATTGTAAAGACTTTCTACAACGAACTATTTAAATAATTATATTTTAATGAAACTATGACGGTAAATTGAAAATACAAACATTGTTTTAAGTCTTCCTTGTCTGAAGATTTGATAAAAAATAAATTTTTTACATTTTTAGATAATTGTTTACCTTATGTGTCACGAATTATTGCATCTATTGTTAAGGGGGTGTTAAACACCGACACGATTTTTGACCTACCGACCCCATTGTTTTTATTTAATCAATTGATTTCTAGACATTCTTTTGAAAATGATTTTGACAACGTATTTTGGTTTCCAACATAAAAATCTTATAGACTATATTATTGGAACCACTATAAAATATTTCCCAGTGTATTTTTCGTGTGCATGAACTTAAATAAAATAAAAACTGCTGCGTCGGTGAAGCAAGACAATCATCCTTCATTCCAACATATAATCTTCAATTCATCGAAACAAAAGAATAGATAAAATGGATTTGAAAATTTGAACATGGATTACGTAACATCTGCTGGTGAATATAACATGTATAGATGTTGCCATTAATGGCAGTGATCACAAAAAATACTCGGACACTTTGAACCTGCGATCAGTTCGATTCATCCCAAATCACAACTCATTCACCTAACACCAAAATCTCCTCCAAAATCTCCTGGCTAATAGGAATCCAGTGAATTTTACCTGCTACGTCATCGTTGATGTACTTGTAGCCCCGGTACAGTTCTCGGATAATCGTCGCCATGGTTATCTCGGTCTCTCTCTGGCTCTCTCCTCAGCTACTAAGATCGCGCACTGCTCTCCACGTTGCACACTACGCGATCCCCCGCATATGAGTCCAGCCGCCAACAAAATTGCACTATCTTCTTTCTTCTTTCTCGCGACACTCGAAAGTATTCGCGGCGCGTTCGCGATCCTATGATCGCGGGTGTGGGTCCGAGTTATGGGTCAGCAATGGCAGCAGGAGATCACATCCAGAGAGAGTCGTTCCCTCCGACCCACCTCGACACCGTGGACAAACAGCGAGCAGTGTGGCTTCGCATTCGGCTCTCCATCAAACTGGCCTGGACACCGTGCGCGCGTCTCGTATTGTTAACGTCGTGTCCGTTTCTTCCTCTCTGTCTCTTTTACGCTCTCTCCCTCTTCCTCGTCTTTCGTCGCCGTCGCGTTATCACACACTATATATACACCGTGCATACGCACGCATGTGTGTGCCTGTGTGTGCGCTTGTGGCCGCAGTGGCAGCTAAGTGGCAGTGAGACGTCGAGGCGTCGCGCGAGGTTGTTTGACCCCGCTCGCGCAGCTTTTAAAGCGAGAACAGGCCCCTAAAGCTGGGTCGAGGGGAGGGAGGCAGAGGCCCGCGACCAGTCAGGAGCGACCGGAGATTTCGGCATCTACGCTGTGATTTGATGCCTTTATCACCCCCTCCTCCCCCACCATCCTCTTTTACAATCTGCGCTTCTACGTCGCAATGTTTGTCGTGGGGATCGATGCGCTTTGCGTGTGCGAGGAGGTGATTGGAGGTTGAGGTTACTCGAGCGCTAGCTGCATCTACGATATGACTATATACTGCACACGTGGTCAGGATAAGAGAGAGAGAGGGAGAGAGAGAAGCGTGTTGCATATGTACATGCTTTGTTTTCTGTTTTCCTTTTGGAGCTGCTTTGAGGATCGAGTTTGTCAAACGTTGGTTTGCATAAGTTGTTTGGGATGTGTGACCGCTGGTTGAATGCGCTCGATCATCATTATCGAATGCGTTGACGATCCTGATTGGCCTATTGCAAATAAGTTTACGTAAGGTAGGATTCTAACGCCTTTCAAATTGTAGTCGTTCATCGTTTTAGTTATTCTGTTAAATATTGATAGCTTCGGTAGCTTGCAATGGATATACCCAACTGAACTTTCATAAATTCAATGTTTTATATATAGATGCGAGAACATTTTCTAGTAGCTGCTTAAGGTTTTTGAACTAATACTTTGCTCACGGTTTGTTAACATTTTTTTTAGTGATCAGATTCTCAACAAATGACGATAGATTACAATTTAGTGTGCATCATAAGGTAAGTGTGCCAATAACCGTGTCCTCTAAGCAGACGACAAGTTTCAGTTACTGGACATTTGAATGCGTATTAAAATCCAGTAACTGGTAAGGGCACAGTAAGTGGAATACTTGCTCTATGTCATGCAAAATTGTTAATGTTTTTTTCCATTATAAGCATAGATACTGAAGCATAATTAATGTCAAGTTTAGGCTTACTAACCTCATAGTACAAAGTTATATTATTTTAGTTAAGATTCAAGAGATAAATAAAATGGTTTATTTAGTGCTAATAGTAATACTCAAGTATATAGAGTAAAAGTTTAGAAAAGTCTGAAAGCTCATCAATGTTGAGCAAATGATTTTCCACGTAGTTTAACTTGACGAACATTTAATGGTGTTTTAAAAAAAATTTATTTATTTAAAACCCATCCTTCGTAGTTAACATCAGCTTCGCCATCATTAAAATATCATTTGAAGTTTTTTTTTCAATATAAAAGTTCAATGTATCCTCTAAATATAAATTAAAGCATCTTTTGATGCTAGTAGAACAAGTCCCTCTATAATGAGACTTGCACTGTTTCTTCAAAGGAAACAAAAGTATAGAGAATTATAGTTTCTTGAAGTATAGTTAAGGTAGTTCATCACATATATATAGCAATATATATATAGATATTCGTAATAATTTTTTTTGTTTTGAAAAAAAAAATGAAGAAAAAAAAATTTGAAAAAAAAATCACGAAATTTACGTCAATTTCGATAAACAATGAGATCTAGCGCCGTTCAGATCGGTTATACAACAATATAGTTACCGAGAATCTACTCTCAAATTTCATAAGGAACAAAATAAGACTTTGATCGATACTATTGCATGTAAAATAAAAATTTGCAAAGAAGCGACGTATTAGTGAAATTTCAAAATAATTCATTGTTGATATTAGCGCCAATAATACGTAATTTTGTACGAAAAAAAAGTTTTCCACTTCTTAATACACCCATCATTCGAATAAACTTGATGTGGTTGTATCAAATATAAAAGACAAAAAAAAAATTCATTACGAATTATGTATATATTGCTATATTGTGTGATGAACTACCTTAATGAAATATTTCCTTTAAGATGTGTACTTTAACAATTTTTATACAATTATTAACGTGAACATTTTGATCGAATTATTTGATATATATAAGAAAAATGTAAATTATATACATGCATAATACATACAAGAATTGTGTAATAACATTACAAACAATTAGAAGATCACCTTTCTTCATTTTTGTGAGATCCCATGATTTAAATTCACGGAATAAAAAAAGTGTCGACTGCCAAAGCCGATTTAAATAATTTCCTATTCACCATGTAATTGGAGCACACAGGAAGGGACGGCATACCATAGATTTTTGCGGAGCTTTAGTTATGCAAAGGTTAAGGTTTAATGAATTCTAGTGCCACGTGGCTTTCCACTATAATACAGGAAAACAGAAGGAGAAAGAAAGCCCGCCGCTACATGAAAAATAGCGACAGGCGAACGATTGTAGACACAATGTATTTTAACATAAGTAATGAGGGAGCTGTACACATTTATTGCGCCGCAATCTTTTAAAATATGGAGATCAAATGGATTAAAGGAATGGTTAGACACAACGTTGTTTAAATTACAGCTTAGCTCTGAAGAATTAGGTCAAGACAGTTGTTAATCACTTGCATTTTCATCTGCATCTACTAATTATATTATCTTCATCTTGTTGCATTGTTGCATTGTTATTTTAACGAATCAATCAGCTGAAGAAACTTTTTATTTTATCACCACAATATTATACCCTTATTAGAACAATATTATTAAAATATCAAAAATTAACATTATACTATTACACTAATAATATTAAAAATATTAGAAACTTGAAATATCAAGTTTTCTGTGACAACCATCGACATTATCGAAAAAATTGGATTATTCCAATTCCTCGTCAAAACAAAAGACTAATCAATACACATGGAGCCTTCCAAGCCCGGCGAAAACACAGATCAAGTATAATCCTCCATTGTCAGGGCATATTCAGCATGAATCCTCATTCTTAGAAGCCAATCTCGAATCATAACGAGTCAAGCGCGTTACGAAATCATTATGCGAAGACGACGAAGTCCACGTGTAGCTACCGCCATCAGCTTTGTCATTATTATCGTTGGCTTCGCGACCAGCAAAACCACTTTGAACTATAAGTATACTAGATGTGCCTATAATCCGGGATTCTCGCTGGCATCTATAAGACACCCGAGTTGCGCGTGATGCGCGTCGCAAACATCGCGGCTGTAGTACATAGTCGCCTCTGTAACACAAGCGCGTCTTATATAGGTATATGTATATATAAAACGCACGACTCTCACGCTTAGCATACAATAAGCCGTCATTGACCGAGCGAGAACAGTAGGCGCTGCGCCCGGAACGAAGCTGCTGTTGCTGCTTCGCGCGCGTCTTTGTATGGAAAAACACATCGTTGCAGGAAATATAATGATAGTGAGAAGAGGAGGTTGTGTTGTATAGGAGTAGGCTGGGGTAGTACCAAAGACGAAAGAAGCTTTCGAAGGTCTCACGTGCAAGAGATGTCCTATACGTTTCGTGCAGATTTGCTTGCGCCGCGACGGTGATTCGTGAGGAATGATGACTTGTTAGTTAATTTAATATAGATACAATTAAAGTATTTCGTATTACCTAATGATAAATGGAATGTTATTATGAAAGTGATAGGTTGGAAATTAGCTATAATTAATATTCAATATTTAAATAAAATTAATAATTGGTTACTGTGTGACATTTTTAAAAGTAATTTCCTGCTGCCACTAGCCTACCGTGCTTAGCACATAAATCAGACTGGATCTAAAATCGTTAATGCAAAGAAGACAAGCCCTGTAATTGATATAAGTGTGCAACATACAGCGCAATTCAGGGGTGCATAAAAGAGGTATCTTTTTGAAAGTGGGACTGATAGCGCAGCACTAAATTACTTTTAAAAAATAACGCAATAGTTCAAAGTATTATGGATTGCCCATATACCAATGATAGAAAAGTTAATCCTTTTGATAACCATTATAAAATCATTAACAACTTCGCACATCACACGTGTTCTTTAATTAATATAAATAAAACTGTAGAAAGTCAAAAGTGTAGTTATTCAAAATTTGATAAGAAGTACAATTTGAATAAACGAATGTCACACCGTCACACGTTGCGATAATTGCATTCTGCAAAATTCATAAAAAACAAAAGCTACACATTAATTCTCAAAATAATTTTAAAATCTCTCAAAATTACAGACAATGTACGAAATCAGTGGTATACGTTATTGCTTCGTAATAAAGATGTACAAAATATAGTATAATTGCAATTCATAGTTTAATCTTGTTTAGATTGCGGGGATAATTCGTATGGATTTCATATGTAATTGGACTGAATCTTATATATATATTACATGAAGGCACACAGAATAAAAAAGTGGGTTGGGCGATCGATTAAACTACGATATTTTCACGTGTTTTGGCCCACATAGTTTTGGACTAGGGATTTTAAGATATCTTTTATACTTTAAAAGTTTTGAGAAATCTTCATAACAAGGTCAAAAAAAAAATTTAAGCTTTTGGTCAGTGGTATTATACAGTGGGCGAGTCCATCTCAAATCTAGTGGTGAGAGTATGCCTATGTCATCGATCATTTTGGTTTTGAAGTATGTTATTTTTCTCCTCAAATTTAACAAGTACTTTTTCATTTTTCGATTGTATTGAAACCGCATTTGTTACGCACTATATTTCGTCAGAATCATGAATTTGAATTTTTCTTTCAACTTTATTTTCAAACTGCTGCTGTTTCACGAGTTCTTAAAGCTTTTTAGTAAACAATGAACTATATTACTCAGTTTCAAGCCCTCTTTCAGACTGTAGCTGATATTTTGAAAAATATTAAAAAATGCATGGGCTATACAGTTTTTACTATAAAAATGCATTTTTTTAGAAAAATGCGTTTCCTTTTAAAATCCCATTTTTTGGGTGAAATATTTTACATAGTGATAGGGGGTGTACATACCTATCAAAACATGTATTGATAGATCACCTGGTTTCCCACGGATAGAGAAAAAGAATTAAATAAAATACAACAATTTTATCGATGCCTTACCGTTATAGTTCATGATAGTAGACGAGTTTTTTAAGCTATTGCGTAAAAAATGCATTTTTCCTGCTGAAAATTTTTCCTGCTAATTTTTCCTGCTAATTTTATCTTTGATGAAGGAGCATTAAAGTGCATTGGATGGCTTACCAAAATATAATTAAATAACATTAATTAAAAACTCATTTGTTGTACTTCTTCTATGAATAATTCAGCCCAACTTTTATTTCTCCATCTGATTCTGCCTCTCTCACTCTGTGTCATAACAGCAAACCTTTTACTAGCCATCTCCAGAGTAAAGAAACTGATCAGTTTTAATATCTTTAAAATACTCAAGAACTAGC
>UXGD01006137.1:0-13074 GCA_900474315.1 Torymus auratus
AATCATGTAATAAAAACACGTTTTTATCATGTGTTAAAAACATGTGATAAAATCATATATTTTTTTTCATCAGGGTAGAATTGAATTAAAATTACATCTACGTTACTGCGAAACTTTCAAATAAAAAAAAAAAACTTTTTATTGTATATAGCAACTAACATAAATTATCGCTTACCCATTCCTTTGTTTTGAAGCATTTCAAGAAGCTTCTTTATACTTTCATCCCGCGCTTGCAAGGTCTGCTTTTGCGTTTCTATTCGCAGCTCTAATTCCTGTGAAATTCATACATTTTTCATTAATATATTTTAGCACTTCCATTTATCAAAAATACACATAAACTGTATATTGGTTGTATTATGGAATGCCGGTACTACAGAATCAAATTTCTTTATTGCATGTTTTATATCCGTGAAAAGGAGTGTGCAAAAAAAAATTATTTATATGAAAATAAAGAAATCCCTGCAAAAATATTCACCTGGATCCAACCTGATGTACTTGGAACCTGGTAAAATCCAGGCGCCTTTTTCAACAGAGATAAAAGAAGATATAATTGTAGTACAACTTTAAAATAATTAAGTTATATAAATTATAAACATTTATGGTTCGAATAGTAACATCTTTTAGGTTATTATTTATTTAAGACGATGTGAAACCCTCTTACAGATAGAATTTTCTTGATATTCTCAAAAAGTAGAGGGTCTCACATCACCTTCAGTCAATAGTTTCCCAGTTATTTTTACTGATATTTAATCTTTTTTAACTCAAAAAACTTGGTATTTATATCCCTTGTATACTTAAACTCTCCGTTATAATATCGCTTTAACTTTTATTGATTATAGTATCGGTGCACGTCAGTAATTATTATACATATCGCATATTGCATTATTATTTTTTTAAACTACAGTAAATAGAATATATATATTTCTTCCAGCTCTGCTAAAATTTATTTGTAAAATGCAATAAAAACATTATTTAATGTAAAAATCAATGACTGAGAAACTATTATTAATCAATAATCATTCTTAAACGTAAAAATAGTACTAAAATAATCAACTAATTAAATAAATGTAATCATAAGGTATAAATGTTTCCTTATAAAGAAAATTCTATTTATTAGTAAAAAAGTTTGATAGCAAAACTGCGTAATAACACCTTGTAGAACCGTACAAGTAAAATAAATGGTTTTCGTATTTATGCAATATTGGTATAAATGTGTATGTGTATCTAGGCTTCTTCGTTAGTTTATTTCGTGTAAGAACTGGTTGACATAATTATTATATTCATCTTCATTTGTAACGTCTATGTTGAGTAAGAAAGTCCACGTGAAGAACTAATATTAGTTCGTGTCAAGTTCCATAGTAATAATTAAAATGAAAATTCTATAATTAATCAATCTCTTAAAGATAATCTTTTTGTGTGTAAAAGAAATATGTTAAACATCTGAAAAATGTGCAAATACGATGTAAAATCTTAAGGGGGAAATTATAAGTAGATGGTGGAAAAACAATCATATAAGATTAAAGGAATCTATAAAGAAAGTTTAAATAATTTTTCTGCCCTCCGGCCGGAAAGCACCAACTTCCCGGCTGCTGCGCGAAACGAAGTTGCTGCTTTTCGGCGCCGTCGAGCAGAAAAATAGTATACTGACCTTGGCCAGTAAAATAAGAAAGCCTCAGATCACATGTTTGTCAACCTCGGCTTCGCCTCGGCCGACAATTACATATGATCTGAGAAATTTCTTATTTTACTGGCCATGGGTAGTAATATACTAATAAATGCCTGTATTTCATATATCTGTGGCTTCCCTTAATAACGACTTAACTGCATTTTTGTCAAAAATGAGTTAGCACCGGAATTTATATCTTCTAACTACCCTTTTTCATGTGGACTTGGTCCGGAAATCTGAAACGCGTTCAAAGAGCAAATATCAGCCAAATGCATAACCACTCTGCACCTGTGCCCGGAAAAAACGACTTAACGGAATATGCTTTATTATTATTTATTTATTTATTTTTCAAAAAGGACGTGAGATTTCTATCTACATAATAAACAGAAATGACGATTATGACTTATTTTTACAGCAACAAAGATCAAAGGCACAATAGTACAATAGATAATAGAAGGTAACATAACAGCTTTGATTGCCGGGCGTGTGTGTATAAACAGTAAGTAAGTAACGTTCGGTATTCGGTATAACCGAATTCCGTTGACTTCGCGTACATTCCCTTAGGAGGCGCATGCGCGGGAATGAATATTTAAAAAAGAATTCGTATTCTATGTTTCAAGTGAAGAAATATACTTCCATAAAATCACTTAACTGCTCAGTTACCGGAATAACAACTTAACTACATTGTTTTGTTTGTTTATACAAAGAACAAAAATGTATTCTAGCAGCTGATAGTGGGGGTTCGAAAGATGTTTGTAAATGCCTATATTGTTATGACTAGATTTATATTTTGTTTTTACATTTTTAGATAGATTTTTAGATATTGTTCAGTTTCGTCATAGTTGCAATAATTAAATATACTAACATTTATAGGTAGAAAAGAATGTAAGTATTTTAAGCATTACCTAACTATAAATTATGTAAAATATCTAAATTTTTATAAAAGCACAATATTACTCGGAGTGAAATCGTTGTGAACTTTTATAAAAATTTGAGTCTAGGATTGAGAGCATTTATTTTTGCCGAGTGATCTCCCTTCATTTATAATTTAAAGAGTACCTATTTTTATAACTTTTGCTCTTCGCTGAGCGTTATATCAAGCACATAAGTTTAATTTATAAAAAGGCACAGTTAGTTTATCATCTCATATGTATGTGTTCAGTTGGAATAACTTGTGTGTATATATATATATTTAAGTTTAGGTTTTCTAAAAACGGAAAGATTTATAAAAGTTGTTGTTATAACTTGAAAAATAATCCACAAGAAGTCCATAACCATGCGTGGCAATGAAATTAGTGTTTTTCCTGAATTGATACAAATGTGAATATGTTTTAATGAACGTGTATGTGATGAATTGGAGAATGAATGGAGTAAAAAATATGATTAAATAATTAGATGACTGCATGAAACCTTTATCGTGTCTCGAAGTATTGCAATTTCGCGAGTCAAATGCTCGTTCTCGTTGTACAAGACTTCCATCTGCTGTTGCATTTCCACACTCGGTCCTCGCATACGCATTCTTAATTCTTCTTCCAGTTGCCGAACCATCATACTCTGCTTCTGTAACACCAAAATATCATGGCAACAGGTCAAATGACTGAACATTTTAACTAGAGGGCGGAACAATCAGATACCGTAGACGTATTCGTGGCATATCGCGCGAATTCACGCAATCGAGTCTTATAAGTCATTAATCACCTAGAATGATATGTTTTTCAGTGACTTGTTCCTTCTTGCTGGATATCTCACTAATTAAATTCATAAACAACACGTACAATACTCAATGCGAAAAGTGCAAAAGATCCATGCATCAAATCCCCATCGTTTTCTAAAAATTTGCAAAATCCCGTAAATAACCCAACAATGTTCCAAGCAATTTTTCAAACACTTAGAACGAACAGATGTTGTCAAAATATGTTGAAGAAATCTTCTTATATTTTGAGTTGTACGAAAATTTATATTCCTAAAATATTCTTGTGTAATAACTAATGAAAAACAGAGTGGTCTCTACGGGGTCTTTTGGATTTATGAGGAATTTCTAAAAAGTGTTATGCCATGTAAGATTTTCTACGAATTGTGCGTGACAGTAACTATCAACGAAATCATTTATTATTGGACAGATTTTTTAGTGAAAACAGAAACACGTAGCGAACAAATAATTTCTATTTTTGAATCATTTCTTTGTTCGCTGCACGTATTTATAAATTTAAAATTCATTATAAACTTTTTGTTTACAGCTGATAGTATTTATTTTTAGCTTTCCAAGTTCTTTTGAATATTTTTTTATGCAAACTTTGATAGATAGCCAATTAATAACTATATAATATTTGCATTAACAGTTTGAAAAAATAAATACATAAATAAATACAAAATTTAACACAACTTGAATTGTATTAAAATTTATTAAGTAGTATAGATTGAATTTGAAGAAAAAACTCCGCTGAAATGAGTACACTCCTTCGGAAGGAACGAGATTATTGATTTGAACAATGTATACTTTTAGTTAAGGTTAGATATGTACTTGTGTTTCAAGTAATCGTTATCTCTACTTTTTCTAGCAAAAATGTCACAGATCGTCTTCTTATTATTTAACCAATGAACATACAGCTTTTGCTATGGAAATACTGTGTTTCGATTATACAACAACGATATTATAACGGCATGATACGTCTCTACAAGTTTCTGTAGTAAAACAATAAAACTACAAACTCATTATACATGATTCATATATTTTGTAAAACATATAGGCCGTGGCAACCATTCCACAAGTTCGCTGGTTGGTGAAGTGTAATGATTGAACAATAATTTTTCTATTACTATCTACATGCTTACAAATCTCTTGTCGTAACTAACAATTATTAAATAAATACAATTTTGTATGTGTTAACTTTTAAAACTTTTTTAATAAATACGTTTTCTGTCCTATGTTATTTCTGATTTATCGATTACGTTTTCTTTAATTTTTTTTTTTATACAAATAAACTCTCGGAACTTTTTTGTAGCTACAAGTTATGCACAATATGGTTTTATAAAACTATCATATCGTTTCTACTATTTTCTTCAGGTTTCAAAATCGTCGTAAATAGTGATAATAGACACGACGACGAAAGAGGAGAACCGAAAGAAAAGAATTTTTAAATTAGATGTCATAAAGGCCTTTTGACAGTATCTGGAAGATAACATGTACCGTAGCGGCAATTGAGATTAAGTGAAACTTTCAGGAAGGGTAAAACATCGATCTGTACGAACTCTGGTACTTTAATATTCAATCGAAGCTAGGAATAAAATAAAGTGTGGTACTGATTCTTAACAATCAACTATTATTTTTAAATCTTATGGATAATAATTCATCGGGAATGCTACTGTTACTTCTTAATATTTTTTTCAAATAAACTTTTAAAATGGCCGAAATGGTACATGAAAATAGACGGTAAGTGATTATTGATCCGATGATACATTATACATCAGCAAATTTTATGACAAACCTAATATTTATAAACTGTTACTAGAAAATTTGTTAATAATACAACTCATATCTTGAGAGCAGGTGTTGAGAGAGTAGGAAAATGATCTAAGCCTAGTAGGGTTCGTTTTTTAGATACAAGAAAACGTCTCCTGAAATCTGATAATGTTACCCTTGTTAATGAATACGGGGATAAGCTTCCTTAAATATTTTCATCCCTTTTCTAACGATTACTACTAAAATCATTGAAGTAGTCAGGAGAGAGTTGAAAAAGACATAGTATAAGAGTTCTTTTCTAACAACATATATACTGTACTTTGTATTAAAAGTTATATAGAATGTATTTCGTAATTTTTCTCGTTCTTATTGACGTGATATCACAAATGCTAATGAATGGTCTTGTCGAATGAAAGTATTCGTGAAATTATGAATAACGATCCATTTGGAAAATTTTTAAATAGATGTCAGTGGCATATATAGAGTTAGATATTTAAAATCGATGTGGGTTGAATTGGAATATGCCTTTGAAAGGGAGTTGAACGCTAGTATCAGATTCATCGCGAGACGTAGAGATGGTGACTATAAAAAACTTGTGGCTCCCAAAGGAGAGCCGAAATATTTGCGAAAAATGTCTGTGCTTTTCTTTACGCTCATCCCACGATGTCTACTTCATACTTGACAAAAGAAATTGGCGAATCCTTATAACAGCTTAAAGTTACACATTGATACTTGGGAGCTATTCGCGGCGTGAATATCAATATATTTACTTTCTACATACATGTACAAAATCACATAATTTGAAAAGTTGAGAGGCTTATTCATAGTCTTATTAACAGTGAGCTATAGATGAAAGTGAAAACAGTAAGGGAGCAAATATACACGCAGACAATAAATAGATATGTATATATATTCAGTTGAAAATATTGAATTGATTCTTGTGTGGATATTCAACTGGAGCACCGGATGAATGCTCAATTCTAGTTTTTGGACTAAATCCCAATTGTCCTAGTTCTTTTAGAAGCTAACGTCATGATTCTTCAACTCCTTAAGTACCGGAAAAATTCGACTCGCGGGATTTCCAATGTATCCTCGAGCAAAAAAATTCTTCGTTATTGACAAAGAAAGAGTTAAAGATTAAGTATTTTTCAGATGAGAAAAAGGGCTTCTCGATTGAATGCGAGAAATTCAACTTATTGATTATGACATTAGCAGCGCGATATTCTACTAGAAAACGATCTGGATTAGTCCAAAAAGCAAATCCAACTTTTTCACCCAGTATGCTCTTTCCTTAAATTTGCAAAAATATACATTTATAATTTACGAAGATGGCTACTGTGCAGTAAAATTACAGTCATACATAATTACTCATAATTTAATTACGTAATTAAATCTACCAAATTGAAATACTGCCGTTATTCTCCCGTAATACTGTGAACTAGATATTTATAAAAAGGCACACATGTACGTAAAAATTCATTTATTTAATAATTCACGCAATTAGACAGGAATAAAATGGCCTACATAAAAAAAATTATATTTGAATTTCTAAGCATAAACGATGCTTTAATTGACGGAAAAAATAGTTTTTTTCGTTAATTTTGTTATTTCATCACTACATACACATGCACACGCTCATGCGTTATTCTTATACCCATGTTAATTTGTTTAAAAGTGTATGTTTGTTTGAAATAACTTTTGTTTTAAATTGAGTGTCTATGTATATTGAATAAATCAATAAAGAAGGTAGAATTTGATTTTGTAGTATCTGCAAAGTAATGGTGATGGTGGTGAGGTTAGTAGGTGCCTAATCCAAGGTCTAATCTAGATCTAATCTATTTGACTAGAATAAAAGGTACTGTAGCCTTTTTGTTCGAGCGATTATTGTTCTCAAGCATTGTCGCGGGGTTAGAGTCGAGAAGATTGAAAAGGCAGAATGGAAAAATAAATGCTATTCTACGAGTAGCTATAGGTTTGAAATGGCATTCCCTCTAGGGCTAAATACGAGTGCAAGAGGAGGTAAAGTGTAGAAGCAAAATAGTCGGTGCAGCGGTTGACGTGTGTGCTCCGTGCAGGCGAAGGTAGCAGGTAGCTAGTATACATGAGCGCGAGCGAGCGCGCGCGCGCGCGCGGATAGAGTTTGCGCCGCTCGATAACGCAGCTGCCACCTCTCCTCCCGCCTTTTTCCTTTTAGTTTTCTCGTTCCCCCCCGGTCGCTTTCGGCTTTCCGCGCGGCCGCCTTCACCCTCGCACACGCTTTGGCCCCCCTGGCTCTTTCTTCTCCGGCGTCCGACATTGCGCCGCGCGGCCGAGGAAATGAGCCGCTCTCGGCGGCGCGTTGTTAGCAGGCAGCGTCTCGAGGTGGTCAAGTGACTCGCCGGGGCTGACCTGGATGCGGGGGCCGGGGGGCGCCCCGCTCTCGGGGGGACGCACGTGCGGGGGTTGGGCGGGGGGCGTCGAGGAGGACGTACGTATATCGATCGGCCTAAATATAAGCGCGACGGCGCTAGCGCTCGCGGCGGCGGCACGCGCGCGGGTAATGAGGGCTTTTCCCGTCTCTCTCTCTCTCTCTCTCTCTCTCTCTCACCTGGTTTTCCGAGTTGAGCAGCTTGAGCTGCTCGTTGATGAGGCTGTACTTGGTGCTCTCCTCCTTGCGCAGCGCCCGCTCCTTCTTCAGCTCCGGGCTCCAGAAGGTCTTGATGCTGTGCATCGAGCTGCCCAGCTTCTGGTTGGTCAGCTCGAGCTCCTTCTTCAGGTTGCCCAGCTCGCGCTGCAGGTCGTTGTTCTGGTGCTGCAGCTCGCCGATGTAGCCCGTGGTGCCGTCGCGCAGCAGGTGGGGGTTGGGGCTCTGGCGCTGCGAGACCGCGCGCATGCTCGCCGGCGCGTAGAGCTCGTCCTCGAGGTAGCGGGCCGCGCGGCCCAGCGGCTCCCGGATGGGCACGAACTCGCGCTCGTGGTCCAGCAGGCCGACGCTCGCGCGGTCCAGGCTGGCGTAGCGCGGGCCCGACATGACGGGCCGCGAGGCGCTGCGCGACCTGTGCCCGCCCGCGCCCTGCGACATGCTGCGGCCGCGCTCCTCCAGCAGCATCACGGGGCTGCCCAGCTCGTCCTCGCGCGCGCCGCCCAGCCCGTAGTAGGGGCTGCCGCCCACGCCGCCGACGCCGCCGAGGCCCACCAGCGACTGCTGCCCGGGGTAGCCGCCGAGGCCGTAGCCGCCGAGGCCGTGCTCGGGGGAGCTGTTGCCGCTGCGCGTGCCGCGCATCTTGCGCGAGCCGAGGGGGCTGCCGCGCCCGCTCGCGTACCCGGACCCGTAGCCGCGCGAGGGGCTGCGGTCGACCGTGGGCAGCTCGCCGAGCCGGCGGCCGCTGCGCGGCGAGCGCGTCCCGCCGCCGGGGTAGGCCTCCCTGCCGGACATGCTGCGTCCGCCGCGGCTGCAAGCGCACTGCTCCCCGCGCGCCGCCCCTGCGAGCCCACAACACGGGGATCGATCTAGCGTGCGCCGCGCGCCGACGCGCCGCCCGTCCTGCACGGCCGAGCGCGAGGGCCGATTTCATTCACGCACGCGCCGCCCCATTCAGCCCCGCGCCCCCGCCGCCGTCCCGGCGATGTGCCCCGCTGCCGGGTGTCCCGGTCGCGCGAGAGAGGCGCGTGCTCGGGCGCCGTCGAGCAGTGCGCGCGGGGGCATCGCGCTCGAGCGGCGCGGCCGATAAGAGAGCGCGCGGCGAACGGGCGCGATAAGATGAGGCGATTGCCGCGTGCAAGACCGGCCCGCCCGACGCGCCGACGGCCGGGCGTCAGTCAGTGCAGCCTCGACTCTCTCGGCCGCCGGCAATAGACAAACGCGCTGTCACGCGATGATTTCGTACGCTCGCGCCGCGCTGCTGCTCGCTCTCGCGGCGAATCTGGTTGGAGCCGACTGGCACGACGGATCGGGGCCCTGGGTCATTGCAACCAAAGGCGAGCCTTGGCCCTCGCCTAATAACAGACAATTACACAATGACTACTATTACCTCCAGCCGGATTCCTTCACTTTTCAGGTTACACTTTCTTCTCTCTTCGTTATTTTTATTTTTCTTCCCATTATTACTAAAATTACTAAATAACCGGCATATGTTTTCCATTCGCTTGGTTCAAATTACTCTTGCGATCTCTATAACTGCTCTTAGAAACAAATTTCACTTGAATACATTGCTAAATCACCGTTTAACTTGAAATTACTCATTAAACGTTATAGTGAATTGAAATTATAGACTGTCGAAAAAAAGGATATTCCTTTTACCTCTACTATCAATTCTATAACTATATTTAACTTGTATCATTTCGATTAATCAATTAGATTCATATTTTTAAGGCTATTAATTTTAATTTATTTATTACCGCTTTACATATATCGATAATATGCAAAAAAAAAAGTTTTATAAAAAATTACTTCAATGTATTTTCAAACAATTTTTCAAAATTCTCGAATTCTACTATAGAGTTGTATAAAAATGATTATAAAATTAACTGCGTATTACACTAGTGTTAGGCGTGAGCTATCGCAACTTTTTAATAATAAAATACACTAGTAAAATATTTATTACCGTTTTACATAAATCGATAATATACACGTAAAAAAAAAAGTTTTATGAAAAATTATTATACATTGTATTTTCAAACTATTTTACTAAATTCTCTAGTTCTGCTAAAGAGTAGTATAAAAATAATTATAAAATTAACTGTATTACTAGTGAAATATTTATTATGCAATATATTGAAAATTGAACACATAATTTTTATTATCAATCTATTTGTTCAATTTTATTTATTTAAGATATTCTAATTTTTGTGTTGGACATTACTCTCAAGAACAAGCCGATATAAGCCGATGAATATCACAGGCATCAAGTGCGGTTGTAATCTGAAGAATATTTCTTATCCTTTCAATGAATTTTAAAAATATTTATCAGATACTGATTATTACGTACTTACGTCATCAAAAAAAGCAAAAAAAAATATTATATAATTTCTTTTATATCAGAAAACACTTGATTTTATAATATGCTCAATTTTCATTTAATTTTCCAATATTTATTCAACCAGAGTACAAAAAATACTTGCTGCAGAGATATAATAAATGCACCTGCGTGCACAGGTAAAACTAAATAACATAAAGTGATCTTTTGTTGATTTTAAATTTACTTCCGATACTTAATATATATGCATACATATATAAATAGGTATAAGATCTTTATTTCGTACGAGACAAAAATATATAATATATGTATGTCACATATTTGCAATTCATTGTTTACAATAAGTTTGGGTATATAACGATTATACCAATATTTTGTAAAGTGCAAGATCAATGTAGTTCTTACTAAAAAAATGTAAACGTGTTAAAACGAATGCTATTGTTTGTGTATAAGGTAAAAAATACACGATGGTAAAATAATTCCAAGTATTAATTCTGGTGTTCTGATATCTTAAACAGACACCAATTATTGAGTTTTTCAATTCTTTTCTGCAGGTAATGCAAGAAAACTGTGGTATACTCGTAGAAGCTATTAAAAGATACCAAAAGATCTTTTCGGACGAAGCTCGAGTAGCTGAAAAATTCCCGCAAACAAAAATAGCGACTAAAGTGGACCAAATTAATAAGAATGGAACTGTGCTCAATGGTCTTGAAATTCACTTGAAGAAAAATTGTGAACAGTATCCACGTATAACATCAAATGAATCCTGTTAGTAATGAATTAAAAGTTTTTTTATTACTTGGAGTGTAAATTATGTTTCATGGAAACTTACGAATCTAAATTTACAAATTAATATAACATTTCAAGTTTTCCATGGAATCCATAATTTAGAATATAATTTTATTTATTATATATAATTTGTTAAAATCGTAAAAAATCGTTCATGGTATTTAAAACATCGTGCAACACTGTTTAAAAAGTGATAAGTTGACTGGAACTCTATATACATAATTGTTTTTAAAGTCGCTCTTTTAAACTCCATTATCAGAGTTGAGAAAGTGTTTGTAAAAAAAATGAAGATCGAAAACGTAAGAAAATTCAACTTTTCAAAATCTTTTATACCGCCTTAGCTAGTTATCCACCCGCGGTGTCGAAAATTTTTTTTCTTCAAATATTGACAATATTTATTAAAATTTCATTTGAGGCTTAATTTCCAATTTGAACATCGTTATTTTAACGAGACGAAGAAAAAATGTTTATTATAGCCATTAAAATTGAATATTCCAGATGACTTGAAAGTACCAGCAGGCGAAAACAGCAAAATAGCTTCGCTAACTGCTGACTCAATTTGGGGGATTCTCCGAGGTCTCGAGACATTCTCACAATTGGTCTTTCAATCGGAAAGTGAAGCGAAAGTACGTAAATGCTTATAAAGAAAAATATAAAGAATCGATTAAAATAGCGAAACTCCGCTTGTCAGCTTGTGGTGAGGGGGCAGAAAATATTCGATCAGCCAAGACTGGCCCACCGAGGTCTTCTGATCGACACATCCCGCCACTTCCTGCCCGTCCCCGACATTTTGCTCATCTTGGACGGCATGGCCTACAACAAGCTGAACGTTCTGCACTGGCACATCGTCGACGACAACAGCTTCCCTTACGAGAGCGCCGTCTTCCCGGAACTCTCGGCCAAGGGCAGCTACCACCCGAGCCTCACCTACAGCCTCAAGGACATGCAAGCGGTCATCGAGTACGCGCGGCTACGCGGCATTCGCGTGCTCCCCGAGTTCGACAGCCCCGGGCACACCCAGTCTTGGGGCCTCTCCCACCCGGAATTCCTGACCCAGTGCTACGGTAAGTTTTTCAGCCGTAAATAGCTGCGAGGTAGGAATGAAATATGGAATGTATGTCCTCGTTAGACGGCAACGGGCCCACCGGAAAATTGGGCCCGATGAACCCGACCCGGGAGAAGCTCTACGACTTCATGAGGCGGCTGCTGAAGGAAGTCGGCGAGAGGTTCCCCGACAAGTACGTCCACCTCGGCGGCGACGAGGTGCCCTTCGACTGCTGGAAGAGCAACCCCGAGATCAACAGCTTCATGCACAAGTACAACATAAGCCAGAGATTCGAGAAGCTCGAGGAGCTCTACATCCAGCGGGTCCTCGACGTCGTCGCGAACCTCAACATCACGCCCATCGTCTGGCAGGAGGTCTTCGACAACGGCGTGCGCATGCACGAGGGCACCGTCGTGCAGGTCTGGACGGGCAACTGGCGGGCCGAGATGGCCGCGGTCACGGCTGCCGGACACCCGGCCCTGCTCTCCGCCTGCTGGTACCTCGATCACGTCGCCTCGGGCGGCGACTGGCTCAAGTACTACGAGTGCGATCCCCTCGACTTCAACTACACCTCCGAGCTGCAGAAGAGCCGCGTCCTCGGCGGCGAGGCCTGCATGTGGGGAGAATTCGTCGACAAGTGAGTATATCGATTTCTATCGCTAATCATTTCAGCAATTTTATCATCATATATATCAAAACGGGCCATTCGATCGATAAACTCCATCCTTTTGATATATAGGGGGGTACCCCCCCTACTCGCTCCGCTCGTCAACCCCCCATTTTTAGATAGTGATTAAATTGTAAAGTCTGTTGCATTTTTTAAGCCTAGTGATAAATAGAAAGATGCGTTTTATTTTAAAGTAGGCCTAATCTATTGACGATGTTACAATACAATTTTGGACACCATTAAAATTTTATGAGTTTCTATTGAACAAAGTAAAGAAATTAAATAAATTTTAAACTACCTGATGTGCCTTTTGCTCTTTTGCGTAGTGAGGTCTAAATTACATTTGGATAGTTCCATAAACCAACAGGGCGGATTTTCAATAAAAAAATTACTGATTACAAATCGTGATCAGCATCCTCGAAGACCTCTGAATCCCAATTTTGAGCCAAATCTAAGCTTTTTTCGAACTTTTCACCAGCATATTTCTCACCA
>UXGD01006138.1:0-13070 GCA_900474315.1 Torymus auratus
TGTTAGTGAAATTTCAAAATAATTCATTGTTGATATTAGCGCCAATACTACGTAATTTTGCATGAAAAAAATGTTTTCTACATCTTAAGACATCTATCGTTCGAATAAACTTGCTCTGGTTGTATCAAATATAAAAGTCAAAACAAATAAAAATTCATTACGAATATCTGTATATATTGCTATATATGTGTGATGAACTACCTTAAATGAAAGTTTATTATTACGTAATTTATATTAGTTTTAAAATTAAAGTTGGATATTACAATTATAACTATACTATCATTCGTATAATTATATTTGTTAGTATTTGTAAATCTTTTTCTAAATTTGTTTGCGAAAGAATCAAATATTTTCTAACTTTCAATTATACATAGTCGTTTAAAGGGATGTATTCAAACCAAGTTTCTGTACGAGAAGCTGGCCTTTAAGAGCTATCTCCGGAACGCACTGCGCACGCGATCTGCGCAAGTATTGACGTTACCCCTTAGCTGATTGGTTTTTTTGATCATGAACATTTAGTAGAGTCTCACTATACTTAGAAGTATATAATATGGTTTTATGAGCTAATGACGATATTTGGAATAAATGAGTGTTAATAATTTGATTATTGACACTTTATATTTGAGCAAGCTATCGAAATTCAAAATCCATTAGAACTTTAAATGTAAAGCAATTAAGATTTATTAACCTAAAGTATCACTAAACAATGTCGATTTTAAAAATTATTGGACCAACCTTTTATATACTACGATGCTCGTACAAGACTACTTACTTTAAGTGCAATCACCTAATGTAATCAGAATAATAGCACTTTACAGGTACCTAGCTACTTTTTAAAGTGAATATCATGAACTCGAGCCTTATAAAGACTCTCAAACAAATATTTTTCGTATAGTCATCATGCTCTTGACATTCTATTTAACAAGCAAGTTTATTAATTTTAGTAAATAAAAATTCTTCAAGCAACCTGTCATGACGGACAACACACGTGTACGTCGATGTCTCTCACGAATCCGAAAATAATATTCAAATGTCAATTGAAGGTAATAAAAGGCATCTGTGGGCGAGTAAGAAAGCCGCCTCTACGGGCGCAAACGAATTTTTCACTTATTACGTCATTCTCGTGCTCAGCCACCCTAAAATCATGATCCCCACGGCTATCTCTCCCACTTGCCCGCCTACCCTTACTTCTCGCCCCCTCGCCCCCTCTACTCCCTATGTCTCTCGAGCTGCGAGAAACTCGGCCAACATCACCGCGCCGGAGCTGAAGAGAGACAACAAGAGAGAGCGAGAGAGAGAGGGAGAGAGAGAGATACTCGAAGCAACACACAACCCCACGCTCGTGTCCGATTTGGCCAAGGCCCTCTCTCTTTCTCTCTCGCTGCCTCCTTTATGTATATAAGCTCTGAAGGATGTGTTGGCCGCGCACACGCACAAGGCGATGTGGGTGGGTGGGTGGTTGGAGGGCAGAAGGGGGCGCGGGAAATCTGGAGAGAAACGCGCGGCGGGACCATATATAAGAAGAAAGAGGGAGAGAGAGAGAGAGGGAGAGAAAGCTCTGGCACGGCAACGGCGGCAGAGGTGTAGAGGGAAAACCCGATGAAGCGGGAGTAAGACGCCAGTGAACATTCTAGCTATAAAGCTGGAGAGAAGAGAAGGAGATGGAGAGCGGGAGAGAGAGAGAACACGGTGGCATCCTGCCGCCGCGGAGGGGGGAGGATGGCAGCGGAAAGGACGAGGCGCGCGCGCCGCTGAGGACATTGGCCAGGAGAGGTCGAGCGAGCGTGGGTGGTGTGCGTGTGGAGTACGTGTGTGGGAGCGCGAGAGAGAGAGAGGCTTCCTCCCCTCCGCATCCCCACCACGGGAACCAACACGCGCGCCTGCGAGAGATACCACTACAACAGCTCTCACGCAGACAGCGCTCTCCCTTTCTGGCTTTCGGTCCTCCGCATCTCGCGGCTTCGCTCCTCCGCACAGGCGCGCTCCCTCTTTCTCTCTCTCTCTCCCATCCTCCCTCCCTGTATGTGCAATACCTCACGTCGCCCATCCTTTGCCTCCCGCGCGCGCTCTCGCACACACATATCTGCTCTTTTACATCCTCCACCTTCCTCTCTTACACGCCGTTCTCTCCTCCCTGACCCTCTCCTCCTCCCCCCGCCCCTCTAATGCTCTTTCTCGTTTTCTCTTTTGCTCCCTTTCGGTTCACACGGGCGGCGATTTCGCTCCCTCTCTGCCTCCCTCCCTGCCACCCCCTTCCCCTCCCCCCACCCGTCCGACAAACACGCGCCAAACTTCTCTCTGTCTAACTCCTCTCGGGAATACCACCACTATTGCTACTCTCTCGGCTTGGCCTCGGTAGGATAACGATCGGCAATAGGGACAGGCGCGCGTGTTGGTCGGCGCGCGCAAGGTGTGTAGCCGCGTACGTGGACAGTACTGCGCGCATGTGGAGCGACCGCGAGAGAGGGAGACGGATTGAACAGCGCGCGCGCGCGCCTTATGTATATACGACCTACATATATCACAAATCGAGGGCACTATGCCGACGTCGTAGTCTCTCTCTCTCTCTCTCTCTCTCGCTCTCTCTCCCGGCGCGCGCCGAGAGGTGAGGCAGGGACGGAGGCGGCGGCGATTTCATATATAATAAAACGCAATCCGCGCGCCGCGCTACATTATACGGGTAGCGATAGCCCGCCGGTACACGAGTAAATAGACATAATTCTCTTCCTCCCTGACTTTTCCCTCGACCGCGCCGGCGCTTTCTCACCCTCGCAAGGCGCTTTAGCTTCGCTGCGGAGTCACTTACGGAGTGAGAGCGCGAGCGAGAAGGGTGTCTTTTCTCTCCGCTATCTTGCAGATTACTCGCTATGCTGATCGATATTACAAGCATCGGCTACCCCTGGGCTACCGGGCTGTCTCTCTCTCTCCCTCTCTCTATAGCGCGCGGTGCGCGCGCTCTCTGGCTGCTCTCCCTTGCTCTCTCGATGCCAGAGGTAGTAGCTCTGTCCTCGTCGCCAGCGCGAGCTGCTTTTACTCCCTTAACTCTGGAGAATACAATCCATTCTCCGTCTTATTTTCCCCCTCGGTTCTTTTACTTTAATTCGTCGAGTTCTAGTCTAAATTTCGAACGATTAAAGTGAAAATTTCATCCTTCGCTGCATTGTCCGAAGTGGCTTATCCCTTTTTTCGATAAATAAGTCGAGATTGTACTTGAGAGAATAGAAAATTTTAGTTTCATCGTGGTATATAGTTTCAGGAAAGTAGTTTCTATTGTCCGCAATTTCTTTACTGTCAGTCAACGACTTTTTAAGGTGGTTTGGGCAACTTTTGTAAAATAAATATCTTCGAAACAGACCAAAATATTCTTTGTATTGAGATGTTACTAAAAAATCCCTATGTCATTGGCTAAATTATCGAGAAAACTAATTAAGGCTATGACTATTAAAAAGGTCACTAATAACATAATTTTATGTCATGTATCAATAATGGTAAAAGATATAGTCTTTGGCAAGTACAATCTGGAATTGAAGATTTTTGGGTTCGTCACTTTTTATTGTTAAAAAGTTGCGATAGCTCACTCTTAATAATATATCTTTAAAATATTCAAGAACAATTAACAATGATTTTAGTGTCATTTAAGCGAGACACGAGGATCAAATTTGTCAAAAGTAATAGTCGGCCAAACGAGACTTATAAGTTTTTATAAAGTTTTGGGAAAATTAATTGTCTGACCTACTTTTAATCATTATTTAGAATAATTTTTTCCAAAATATACTTTACGATTTGTAAAACTGATGATCTTGGGTATTAATATTAAATGATTAATATTAAATGATAATCTTTGAACTAAAAATAAATGATATGTATTTAAAATATCGTGTCTACTAGTACATAGTGATCGGCACTTATCTGCATTTGTGCAGAGAAAAATTACCTCTGTACATTAGGTGGTCGTTTCTTTCATATACATTATAGGGTAAGTGTCCAATTTGTGTGCCTAAACTTATTTATATACTTTTCATATAAAATGCATAAGCATTCATATAAGTGCATATAAGCACAGAAATAATAATAATCCTATTCAATTTTCCGCAGTTTACTTACTTATAATGAGTCAAAACAATACCAATATATAAAATATATTTCCAATAGTTTGCAATTTTACTATAAAGGTCATTTTTTAGTGTTTACTTTAAATTCAGCTGATCAATCAATCAAGGACATATGCGTTGATTCAATGTAAAATATTCAATGTCCACTTTATATTCAGATTTAAGAGACAAATCGTATTATTAGAGATATTAATTTATATAATTTTTTGACCATTCACGACTCGGTTAGTTAAGTTACAATCTTTCGTATGACTTTATGGTAGTACTTGATTATCTAAATATTAATTGAAACTTATTATTAATCTTATGTAAATACAGTGAAAGTATAATAAAAGTCTCAATTTTACTTCGTTCGTCATCCAGTCAATACACCATTGTTTTAAATCGTATGCTTTGATTGGTTATTTGTTGGTTAGTGATACTTGCAAGGTGATTTTAATCAGCACATTACTATTACTGAGCGTCCTTCATTTAAGAATTTTAATCAGACAGATCCAGATAGCAATCTCCTGGCTATTGACTAAGGTATTGTCACTTGCCTTCAGAAAATTTACACCAAAGTTAATCACTTTACTTCTTTGTTACAAAAAGAAGAGTACACATTTTTGGGAAATGACTTTAAATTAGACTTCGGTAGTTGTTTCCTGATATTTAAAAATGAAGTTTAGTATTCCTTGTTTAATCTTAAAAGCATGTATTCTTATTCGGGCGATGAGAGTTATATTTTTCAAAAGAACCAACCTTTTGAAGAAAGATAGAACCTCTAATTTATATCAGAAGAATTCAAAGTAGTCGAAAAGATTTAATTTTCATTCCATTTAATACGAGATATGCTATTAAAAAAAAATGTCTGCATATAAGTTTTGTAATGAATTATGGAAAACAAAATAATAACTATAGTATAAAATTTTTTTTTGATTTGTAGATATTTTCATGCTGAAAATTTCGTTCCTGCAAATAGAGAAATAACAAAAGAAGTTAATTCGAAATTACGATAGTAATTCTGATTTGGCCCTAATCAGGCTCCGGGGGTGCCGGAGTAGCTTGATTGCAGTCTAATCCGAGGTACCCACGAAGTCTGATCCGAACTGTATCTGAGTTACTTTCGTAGTCTGACTCTCGCCATATATAGGATATCCCCGTAGCAAGATCCGAGCTGCATCAGGGGTGTTTTCCTTCCGAACATATCTGGAACGAACCAGGGGTATCTCTAGACCCAGATCAGACCCAAATCAGGGGTATCACTGTAGCCCGATCCCGGCCGTATGAGAGATTCCTCCAGAGCCTATCTGAGCCGTATCTGTGGGTACTCCCGTAGCCTGATTCGGGCCTCTCATGGGTATTCCTGTAGCCTGATCCATGCTGTACAGGGAATTCTTCAGAGCCTAGCCGTGCCAAATCACGTATACGTACCTATGTAGCCTGATCAGGAGCATGTCAAGGGTATTCCCGTAGCCTGATTCAAGCCTCATCAGGGGCTATATCAGGGGCAGCATTGGATTCTGGATGTAGTCTGATCCGGATCATATCAGAGGTACCGGCACCCCTGTAGCTTGACCCGGGTCCTGTCGAGGATTCCTTTAGATCCTATCTGGGCCATATCAGGGATACCCTCGACTCCTGATCCGAGCGAAATCAAGAATACCTACGTAGCCTATACAAACGGATCCGAGCCTATATAACCATTTCACTAAAAAAATAATCAAGTGTACTTTAGCAACATTGGTCCTTTATTATAGAGAATCAAATTAAAAAATTTTTAAAAGCATGATGATACTTTTTTAGACAATTTAGCTCGTGCTGCTGTAGCAGTTTCCCTACAAAATTATAATTAATTACCTTAATAAAAAATTCTTTTGGTTTCGACAAAAAAAGGTATCTGTTTCGCCGATGGAACTGAATAATATTATAAAAACAAACACGATTTTCATAACCTTTTTCATCATTATGAAGATTTTTCTATTGAAGCAGAACAGCGCTTTCATCCAGGCGCCTACGGAAAAAATGCATTGTGAAAAATGTGAATTGATTGTACCGGTTCTTGGTCAATAAAAACGAACTTTTCCAAGAAACCTAGAGAAGTTAAAAATTCTTTGGATAAGGAGTTCCCAATATTTGTAAATATGAAGCTCACTCTTTGAAAATAAAAGAATGAGTCTTAAGTTTTAATGAAAGAGAAGAATTTCGATCTGCCTTTGTGGATCCACCATATTGGATTTTCAAAAACAGATACGGATTCATAATCACCAATACCACAAACCCCTGTGTACCTGATTTCAGACTAATTGGTTAAAAAAAACTGTGGGCGAATTTTCTATGAAAAATTAAAGATTTTTTATTGTAAATTGTTGATAATTACTTATATGTATAATATTCTTATGTTTAGACTTCGAAATATGTATATCATAAGTATTTAAAATATAATGGAAAAACATTTGAATAATTTTGAGTCTGAAATGGCTGAGTTGTGAACAAAAAATTGAAACAAATAGGATGTCTCTATAGTGGCTTCTGCCCCTAAAAGAGATAAAACTAGAATATTTCAAAATGAAGATATCGTAATAAAATTTTCAATTACATATCTTATGTAAAAATTAATTACTTATCAATAATATGTAATTTTAATAAAGAATTTAGCTGAAAGAATGCTATTTTTTGGTACTACAAATGAAGATAAGGCATCAGTAAATTAAGTTTAAGAAAGAAACGTGACAATGAATTAGCAGCGTTTTTTATTATGATTTTGTTTTTTACACCTATTAGAATAGTAGAGCTTATATGAAATAGTTGATTTTGGAAATTTGTTATTTTGGATTTTTTATAGGTTACGTATTATGAAATAGTCCACATATGTTTCTATCAGTTAATTTGAAGCTTTAATAAAGTTGCCGATATGGAGACTCATTCTGTTATAAAATTAATGTTCGCCTCAAGGTCTTTAGGTTCAGTGCCTGTGCCCAAAATATAAAAATGACACGCAAGATACAATGTTTTCGTTTGTAAGGGAAAAATTCCAAAAAAAGCTGCAAAAATATAAATAAAAAGACGAACAATACTAAGGTCTTATTAACCTTATAACTTATACAAATGTATAGATTTTCAAATTATCGGTTATTGACAAACTTCATTTATAGTAAAACATATAGCTCAATGTAACTTTATAGTATGTATTTGGAAATAAAATCATGTATCATTTTTTATTTATTTCTTAAAGATTCAATTAAACAATTGTTTAAATACGTTCATTTAAATAAATGTTTAGTACTATGTTCAAATATTTTTCTGCATCATTTCACTTATCTGTTGTAATGATGCAATAAACATTCTGTTATACCATTTCACAGCCAAACACTTACGACATCGATTTGTGCAATATTATATGCATCTGATTAAAAATTAGCAGTTTCGTGTATCGGAAAAAGGATCGGTAAAACTTTTGCGTTCTCTCACGTTTGCGCACCTACGGCGTACTTTCATTTTCCTCTTTGAGCGAATGAACGATAATGCGTCTGAAATAAGGGGTTTCAATAAACCAACTTAAATGATCCTTTATTCTCCACCCTGCGGAGCAACCAGAATAATTCGCTAAATCGAGATAATGGAGACCTCTGAATATTCTCCAACCGGCGTCCTCGTGAATTCGAGGATGACAGCGCTAGTTCACGTCGTCAGCCAGCATACTAAAAATTCCTTCTTCACCATCAGGGTAAAAATTGGAGTTCGAAGAAGCGCGTCGGCCAGTTAAATATATATTCACTCTGAAAAATTGCCGTTTGAGGCGAGAGCGCTGCTGCACGTGGTGACTTGAGCGCAGGCGCGCGTGTATATACACACAAGCCTATTTTCATCTCTCCGCCGCGCTGCCGCCAGATCGACAGGCGACGAACGAAGAACCGCCGCGCTGCCGAGAATAAAGGGGAAAAAATAATATGAAAGGGGGGGAGGGAAAAAATCGAAAAAACCAGCGCCCGCGACCGGAGAAAAAAAGAGCGCAGAAGGCAAGAAAGCAAAGTCGAAAGAAAGAGAGGAAGAAGAGTAGAGCTCAAGGCAGAGAGAAAGAGAGAGAGAATCCGCAGCTGCAGGCGCGGGCACATCGAAGGCGAATTCCGCCTTTGCTCGGGCGACGCTGCAGAATAAAAGAAACGAGAGCGTCAAGGTGAAGAACACGAGGCGGACTAAGTGTCCCACGCGGAGGGCGCGCGCGCATAAGCACCGGCGTCGTCGGCGACGACGACGACGACGACGGCGGCGGTGGCGGCGGCGGAGTTTGCCTCTCTTTCTCTCCCTATTTCTCCTTCTCTCCCTATCCCTTCCTCCCTCTCTTCCTCCTCTTCCCTCCCTTCTTTCCGTCCTTCCTCCCTCTCTCTTACCCGCTCGCACTATATGCATATGTATAATTGAGCGCGCGTGCGCACTCCAGGCGGAATTGAATTTCGTTCGCGCGCGCGCTGCCGATGCTGCTGCAGGTGAGTCCAGGTGTAGCGCGCACCGCGCGGTATACTTTCGCGTGACTCGCGAGAGGGAGAACGGACGATGCACCGCTCGCCTCGCGCGACCGCGTGTACACATACACACGCACATGCACACACTCACGCGAGGGCGTAATATGCGGGATCGTCTCCTTGTTCTCAGCCGGGCTGCAGCTATGTCCATGTGTCGCCGCGTCGTCGTCGTCGTCTTTGGAAGCGCGCACAATACGTAAGGCGCGCCGAGTGAAGATACTCATAAGTATATGTAAGCGCGTGTACGTATGAGCGCTCGTGCAGGGGCAGGACGAGAGGTACGAGAGGAGGAAGGGCTGTTGCTGCTTGGCTGCTACTCCTGCTCCTGCTCCGACTCGTCGTCTTTGAACTTGACTGTGCCCAAACCGGCTTGACGAATTTTCGGTATAACAATGCGTGTGCGAAAGAGAGTAAGAGAGGGAGAGAGAGAGAGATAGAGCTCGTTCCACCTTTCTTGCAGCTCAAGAATTCAATTTGATTCCTGCTTCATGTGTGCGCACGCTTAAATGCCGTATCATGAAAGAGATTAAAGTCGTGTACACACACGGGCGCAAGGATTTGGGATTGTTGGCCAACACGGCCGATCAATATAGGAGATTATCTAGTCGGTTTACACTGACATTTTATCTGCGAACCCTCCATTCACACGCGGTATTATAAATTTTGTATTAATAAAGCGATAGAGAAGTAGAGAGAGAGAAAGGAGAGCGAGAAGCTTATCTGAGGATAATGGGGTCTGACAACTAGCCCGACGTCGTTAATTGCCACTATTATGCGCTCAGGCCAGTGAAGAGACTCGCGTTGTAGCACCGGATACGCGTGAACAACTTAACATAATCTTTGTACTTTAAGGGCAAGTGCAGCATGTGTATGACCTCAAGTAGTCCCGTTTAATTTTAAATGCAGAATATAAAGTTTATTTTAATTAAAACAAGTGTTTCTATTTGTCAAGATTAATTGGATTGGTAATTAAGAACGGGTTTAAAAATACATGAACAAGAATGTAATTATAATATATTTTTTGCAAAATAAATTACAAAACTTTCAAATCAAATTAAAGAAATTTTAATATTCTATTTAAGTGCTGTAACGGACAAAATCAAAAGACTGTTTTGGTCATTTACTTAATTTATCTATTTAATCAATTTTGACTATAGACAATCTCAAACTTGAATGCTTTTTTATCCTAATGAAAAGTTTGGGATATATTTGCTGAGTTTTTTTAGTTCGGCTCTAGTATCTGGGCCACTGAATCTATTGACTTAAAATTCATATGTATACATTGCTCCCCTATTCTGAGTGCACAATAAGGGCTGATTTGACTATAGTATACCCAGAACACTTAACAAAGACTAAAATACCTTTTACTTTTTCAATTAATCGGTATACGATTTAATATTTTAACGCAATAATAACATTACTTATACAAATGATTGAAAATCAATTTTTTGACTTTTTGTATATGCACTCTGAATCACTAGACTTTCAACAGCTTCGTAATCCTAACAAATAAAAAAACCTATCAATATCCTATAATAAGAGTTAATTAATTGAGAAAAAGTTTGTTATATTTATAGAGGAAAAACTCTTAAATATGAATATTTAATATCTGAACGACTGTTTGAAGTAAACTTGAGAAAATGCACTTTCAGAAGATTATTCCTATATTATATTACTTATGTCTTTGTAAACAAATAATTACATGCATTTAACGTATGCGTTAACAATATCCTGATGTACACACTTTTCATTATAATATGGTTTAAAGAAAATTAAATTTAGGAAAGGTTATTGGTTATTTGAGAGATTTATTTAACTAGATTAGACTTCCTCACCTGTCGTAATTAAACTTTTTTGAAGAAAAAGAAAGAAGAGGCAAAAACCCACGTATTCAAGTAGGCATAATTTGATTTAGATCGACAGTTTTTATTGCATTTCAAATTAAATATACCCGAAGACTCTACAGTCTCGCGCTTTAATCGCTAAACTAATCACCAGAGTGCTGGATGCTTATATAGCAGGCTACGCATAATTTCTTTAAGTCGTCATGTGTTCTCTCGCTCTCCTTCAATATCGGTAAAATCTTCTGTTCGTAACTCTATCAACAAGTGATGTTAAAAAAAAATCAGATTTAAAACAATTATATCATTTTCATTAATCTCAAAAATTAAAACACTGTTTTTGACATTAGCTGTATTAGAAAAACATAATACGATTCGCACGTCCTTATTGATCATATCCGCGATTCGAATCTATGTATCTCTTGATTATTGCAAAGCAAATACTCAAGAAAATTATAATAGAAATAAAAAAGTAGAAAAAGAAAAAAGTCAATGGAAAAATTTTAATTGTCTCTTTAATTTAGTGATCTCACAATGTACTTAGCAGCACTTTTTAAAAATGATCTGTCGGCCATTGATATGTTGATAAACTCTCGACCAAAGGATACTACTTTATACTACATAGATTACAATTTTTTCTGGATTTTTTCTTACAAAACACCTATCGATGTCTATAAGCATAAAACGGTATTTTCGTGTCGTTACCGCTAGAAGCTGTCAACCCCTTCAGCTCAACAATACTAGAGATACAAAATTAAATTGAGCCTTTAATGACAGCAACCAATTTACACACAAGCTAGTTCGATCTACTGATTTTAGACTATCAGATGTTTTCGGAAGATGCCACCTATCTCTATCAATTTGCCATAGATCCTTCACCATTGACCTGGAAATCCTAGCACAGTCAAAGAATCGACGTAGAGAAACCTACTATCTATTAAACGACAGAGGAGTCTTCACTTTTTACAGATTATGACAGCGAACTCAGCATCGAGTGTATCTGCTTAGTGAACCATACTTTGCTAGAATCATCTTACTAAATTATCAAGAAGTATGGTAGCACTCCCAAAGTAAGTATGTTCATAATCAGGTAATACAGTCCTATAGTTACGAAAAGAAATGAAAAAGCCATATACCGGTCGATTACGACTCCTTTGTACGAGGGGTCAACCCCGTTACCTCTTGAACGGGCACTTAAGCGAGACCAATGCTAGGTCAGCTATCAATAACTTATGGATACTCGAAGGGTTTCGAAATTTAAACACTAACCAATATGAAGATCTTTAAAAGAGTTGGTGAGAACCACAATAAGACTGCACGGGACCGTGGTCTTTATGAAATCTGCATCCTAGACCATGGTAGAGTCTGTAAAATAACGTAGCCCCACAAAAAGAAAAAAGTAATATGCGCCAGAAACTAGACCCCCATGTCTCCGTGTATTTTGGTCCGCTAAACATAAGTCCACCACATCCAAAATTTGAGATATCTAACGTAAGGTAAAGGAACCAGTACTAAAACAAAGGCAATTTTGGAACCAGTAATGGAACAGTAAAAAAAATCTATAATAAATGGTCAAGACGATAACAGCATTAATTTATTAGCATTCTTTATGGTGTTAACTACGTTATTTTGTTGATTTGAGAACATTATGTAGCCGTACCTAATAAAGTAGACCAACCAATATACGATTAATATTGGGAACGATATTACCCAAAACATAAGGCACCAAAGGAAATATGCCGTTCCCATGTTACGATGGTCGAAACTGTTGAACTTCATTGTGACCGACTGGATACCTCTCTTACCTGACTAGGAATACATCAATTACTACAAAATGTGGAATAGAGACAATGGGATGCATGGCAAGGAAATGTAAAAATCATATATTTCAGATTTGCCCTCTCAACTTTAAGGCAAGAACGAAGTAGTAGCATTGTGCAATCTTACTTTGGTCGACACCTTTGATGTCGCAGTATTTTTACACAAGAAGTCTTACGAAAACACGGCATGGTGCCAAAGACAGGTACAAACCTAGGTTGTCGGTAAGTATTCTCATTTAGACAGAACTAGCATAATATTATCAGAAATACAACGGAGCTCCTGATATCTACGAGGCTATTTTGTAAGAGGTTGGAGATATGAACGCATGATCGTTAGAGATCAGCCAAATATTCCTCTATTAGAATTGGTCTAGAACTAAATTGATATTGTGGTACCTCGTCGGCTTCACAAAAAAGTTATCGATTAAGGATCTGCTTCGTAAAGGTACGATTGTAATAGTAGATTTTTTCAATTGAACTCATGGGTGTCAAAATCGACCTTACATTAATAATTATTCAGAAATAACAAAATGTACAATCATGCATTCTCTACAAAAGATACAATTTTAAATGAAATTTCTGCTTTTCACCAATTAGTTAGTACCTTTTTAAAGTGTACTCCAAGTAGATTCTTTTACTTTTTAAGTGCGTCCCTAGCGCTAAAAAAGGAGAGGGGATAGAAGGAAAACTTCGTCTTATTAAGCAAGCACAATACTTGAAGCTAAGGCTAGCCAACTTAACTTATATAATAACGAGATGTAAAATCAGCGAATTCTCGCAAGATATAAAAGTAAT
>UXGD01006139.1:0-13068 GCA_900474315.1 Torymus auratus
ATTGTCTTGCCTCAATATTCAAGACAATAATCGATACAATATTTATATACAGTTTTCGATACAATATCAAGATTGTGCTGTCAAGAATTTTTTCTTGTCTTGAAAATGAATTGAGATTTTCTCATCGTAATAATTGATCGAAATAATCATTAATAACTAATTAAATAAAAACAATTATTCAACTCTCACACAAAGGAGTCTTTATTAACTCAATAAATTTCGGTAGTTGATGACTCCTATATCCCCTAGAGTCGACATACTTAGGTACGTGAGGCCACAAGGAAGGGGTGCGCCGCCTAGCGGCAGCATGTGAACTAGACTCTGGCCGGCGGCACATATATGGCGGGAAAAATTAAATTTCAAATTTGGCATTTATTTATACTTGTGCCGAAATTTTATTGTTTTAAAAGTTTCTTAAATTTAAGTATAATACGTGGACCTTGCGTTCCCCGACTATTTAGATTTGAGACTTTTTTATATAATTGACTTGCTTTTTGTCTCGTATCTGCGTGACTCCATTTTTGCGTGGATCTCGTGTTTCCCGAGTATTTAGGTTTGGGACCTTTTCTAATGATTGATTCGGTTACTGTCGCACGGCTGCGTAACTCCAATATGATTAAGAATTTCAGGATGACAAAACAATAATACTTTTCATATTGACTGACAAGACCAAGACAAGAGAGAAATTTTCAAGAATTTACAAGAGCAGCCAAGAATCATTATGGCAAATAGTTATAGTAATTTTTATTATAACATAATTATAATTATTTGATGTTTGCTGCAAAATAATAATAGTTGTTCTTATCTATAAACAACCACGCAATGCACGTACATACGTAAATCGCTCTCATACCCATCTCCTACCATAAAAACACGTCGACACCAGCCATAAACCCTTCCCTCACGCATCTCCCGCCATTCCTCGTATCCAAGGATCCCACCAAGTTTCCCCGAAGACATCCCATCTTGCCGCCTACTCCCAGCTCATCTCCGCTCGCGCATTTCTCGGCAGGGGCTAGTGCCCTATAAACTTCCAATTCCATTGGAATACAATGGCGTGCGACAAGGCTCGCGCAACGGCTTCATTAAAGGCCTCGGTAAACCCCGGCGGCGGGGCTGCGCACCCCATCGACTTGGGGGCTTAATGCGTTGCATTCCCGCGCGCTCTCGCTCCTTCATTTGCATGAGGGGCCGAGCGCAAATTAGACGATGACGGCGGTGAAGGACTGGGAGGAGGTGGTAGTTTTTTTTCAAGTGTGGTGTTTTGGAGGTCGAGGTTATGGTGTAGGTTTACAGGGAAGAAGAAGTTCGTTTGTGGCAGGTTAGAGAGTGTAAGCGGGATTTAATTTGAGAGGGAGAAAGGTGGATGTTATTTTGTCGAGGTGGAGGGGACGTTTGTGCATGAAAATAATGAGATGTGTGGTGACTCATGGAATAAAGAAAGTGCAGGATTGCTTATGCAGAGTAAGACTGTACATTAAAATTGTAATTTGCGTCTTAATGTGTTGTAGATGATAAAGTATAACATAAACGACGTTTTAATGCCAATAAAAGGAATTTATATAGGTATAGCTTTAAATATTAATTTATTTGGTATATATTTAATTTTTTTTTAATCTACTATAAATTGTTCTTACAATAATCGAATGATTGCATCTGACCAAATAGAATTAAAAATAATTACAAAATTTACTGCCCCAGACACTCTCTAATCATAGCCCCGAGCACACACATTTCTGAACACCATCCTTCAATCTCATAATCATCCCACACAGCCATATACCCACACACATACAGACACATAACCGTTATCGCCGCCTACGACAAGCCGATAATCTTCAGCTCCGCAAAGCGCCAGCTAGTAGTAGTAGTACGCGATCGTCGGCGCGGCGCCGATAATTGCGATGCCTGCCTCTCTCTCTCTCTCTCTCTCTCTCTCTCTCTCATCCGCACCACCCACGCGTCGGCCTAAAGAGAATGCGTACGAATACTCACCGGCAGCGGCGGCGCAAATATAGGACCGCGCGATAGCAGCCGAGTGCCTCTATATCCTACGATGGATGCACGTGCGCTCCCGCGTATATTGACTCGTAAGTGGCATACCCCGATCAATTGCTCCGCCCTGCTCCGCGCACGTGCATACGTACATATATACGCGCGTATGTGTATAAGTGAAGGAACACGCACTCTCTCTATATCCTCCGGGGTCAGGACGATCCCGAATGCAGCAGCAGCCGCATCGCCAGGGAATCAAGCTTGTATATTGATTCGCCTTTGTTTGCTCGTTTATGCGCGTGTATATATGTCTGCGTGTGTGCGAGAGACTTTTTTCCCATCGATTCTCTTCGGGGAGATATTCGAATCGGGAGAAAGAGTGAAAAGAATTTTCATTTCGAAAGAGAGAACCAGGGCTTTGTGATGACGCGCCCGCCCAAGCGGATTTTCTTTTTTATTTATCGTACGTACGGTGCTGGATTTCTTGGCGCATTTACTTCCGGACTGATGGAAATTGAACGATTATAGGTGCAGGGATATTAAAGTTTTCACGAATCACGTGTACGTACGTCTGTGTAAGAGTATTTGCATGGTATTTGATTTAATTGCGAGCGATTGTATTGCAGTTTTATTTTTTTCCTTTTGCAAAGCGATACGCTTAGTGCTGATATTATGCTGGATATATAGAGGAAAAAAAAGTGGATGTATAAAGAGCGCGTATATATCCAGGCGCTGTTATTTAATTGACTTTTTTATAACTTTAACTCGCGCGTTTTGTGCACGTTCTATGTGTCGGACCAGGGATTCCATACATTTTAATTTAAAAAAGCTGGGTTTCGTTCTTACATTCTACTCTGGAATCCTGCCGCTTTCATCATTCAAAGTATTATAGTTAAACTCGTTGTAGAAGTTTAATTTACGTGCAACGTCGTGTACTTTTCCCTTTTACCTTTCAAGTCTCGCGAAGTCACAAACAAACTATTATTTCTTTCCCTCAAAGAACGGCTGTTTATACTTTTAAAAATCCTCGGCCCGTCTCTCGCATAAAAATGCCGAACTTTTAATTATTCAGAATTGATACACGGTCCCACAGACGCGACTTCACTCTCTCTCCTCCTTTTTTTGTTGTCTTCACCATACAATTTTAACTACCTTCTCTAACAAGCGCGAAAATAAGAGAGGGAAAAATCGCTTCTCTTTCTCTCTCAAAAGGGATGCCTTATTTAAAAATACAATATCCATCGTAAACAACCTGCCGGGTACACATCCCATCAGCACAACTTTTTCGCAAAACAAGAAGCAAAACCCATCTGCGCGCGTCGCAACAAAGTTGAAAAACACAAGGGAATGAGAGAGGAAAAAGCATCGGAAGACGTGAACTTCGCGAAAACAATACTTCCGCCTCCGGAGAAAAATCTCGTATACCCTATCAACAAGTCCTGCGTGCGTGCGTGATATCGATACTGACGCGAGAGAGAGAGAGAGAGAGAGAGAGAGAGAGAGAGAGAGAGAGAGAGAGAGAGAGAGAGAGAGAGACTTTCACTCGTTTCGCTCGTTCTCGTACGCGCCGCGCTCTTCCATATTTTCCTCTCTCTTGTCGAGCGGAAAAACATCTCGTTCCATTTTATAAACATACACAACGAGAGAGGGAGAGAGAGCGGAGATTGTATTTCAACGAGCTGCGTACGCGCTAGGGGAGGAGAGAGATTGACGCGCGGCTATTCTTCGACTCCACTCGAGCGGACTCGCGCACTCGAGGAAGATTTATCTCTAATCGGTTTTGCGAGTAGAGCGTAATTTTGTATTCCACCAAGAACGCAAGGCGCAAGGGAAAAATATAGAAGCGCGCGCGAGCGGCACGATGAATCGCGGGATTATGGGAATTAAGGGAGGCGAGAGTCGTAACCCAGTTGTTGAGAGCGAGGTGATCGTTAGAGCGAACGAGATTTCTTAATAAACAGGTAAATAATTTTTTTTTTTTAATTTGAATGTTGAACGGCACGAGTTGCCGCGGGCCAATTATATTCCAGAGTAAATTATGTTATCGTGCAAAAATTAAATTAATTTATTAAAATTTACATTTTATTCAGAAATTAATATTTACATTGAGTTAATAACTTTCGTTATTACGAGACTTTGCATTATTAATAACAGTGCAGAATTGTGCGCAAGATTATACTGGAGAAAGAGGAATAAAACTTTAAAACAGATGGATTTTCATATAAATTATTCAAATATTTTATTTATTCTCGGAAAACTTGAAGTCTTTATAAAATAATCAATTTCATCTAAAACATTTAAGTTAACAAAAGTAAAACCATCAAAAATGTTCTAATACAAATTTTATGAGTATTTCTCATCAATTATTTTAACAAATTCTCCACCCTGGCACAACTTACAACAAAACCTATATAAGAATTTTTCTCCGCCCGAAGCACCGTAGAATAAAGTTTCTATTTTTATCTGTAATTGACATGTCGTTAAAGTCGTCTTACGTAAGTTTAAAAACATTACCTGCTATCCGATGTGGGAGATAAAGTATCACGTGGATTTATCAGTCGCAGCCCGGCTTTCCTCGTTTCCCCCACTCTCCCATACGGCTAAAATCGAGCGCTCGCGCGCGCGTCTTGCAAAAAAACTTTTGCTGCAGATAAGAGTCACGAACGAAGTATACACGTGGCGAGGAGCGAGAGGGAAAGAGAAAGAAAAAAGTATATATCCGACTCGTATCAGCGCAAAGGCTTTCCTTACTCCGAAGTAAATACTAATATTTGTTTGATGTGCTTTCTCCGCGCTCCGGGTATGGGGTCGTATTATTTATCCGAGGAGCTTATAAATAAAGGTATTGAATTGAAAAAAGTTATTTCGCTGCGTTTAATATAATATTTTATATATTATAGATGTAAAATAAACTAACAATAATAGTATAGATAAATAAGTTTCAACATGAAATGATTCCATGTATAATTCTATACGAAATATATATATATATATTTAACGTTGCTAAATGAATTAATTAAACAATGTGCAAATGAAATAAGTTAGACAATACAGTTGAAACTGATAATAAAGTTAACAAAAGCATTCATCGAATGTTATTATATTTAACATAATGAAGTTATACAAAAGCTTTCAACAAACCTATACAACCACCTCATGTAAAACCACAACTATAACATCTTTTAATTAAACAATTGATTAACATTAACAACACCCTCCTCACCTTTTTTTCTCGATTCAATCATATCCCACACCATCCATAATAATCACCTCATAACCCTCGGACACCCATTTTCTCTCCCACACGCATCGTCGCCTCGCACCCTCGCCACGTAAAAAAAAAAAGAAATCCCGAAAAGCCGGAAAAAAGCACGCACGCACGCACGCGCCCATTGACCGCGCGTGAGCCTCGATGACGGGGGCCGGCGCCGGACGTCGCGACGACGATCCAGTTCAGCAATTAAGCCGAGTGCGGCGGCGGCCTAGCGGGCTTTTGCAAAAACGAATTTCCCATGGCCGGCTGGCGTTAAATTAACGTTTGCCAGCTCTGATTGGGGGATGCGCCAGGCCGCACGCGCTGCCGGAAATCGAAGGTGGAACGATTAATCGATCCGTCGCTGTGTGTCTCCCTCTCCCTGTCCTCGCTCTTTTTTAGTCGCGTGTGGCCACGAGGGAGAGATGTATGGGGGATGAGAGAGAGAGATGGGGATGCGCCCGGGAGTTGGGAAAAAAGCTGCTGTCCGATGGTGCTTCATGGAGCTTTTTAAGGGGGATTGTGCTCTCGTGGTTGAACGGGGATGGGGGCCGCGTCGAGTGTGTAGTTGGAGTTTTAGGCATGGGTTTATAAGTGTGAATTCAACGCTGTAGCATTTTTTTACTGTCGGTAGGTGTAGTGTAGTAAAATGTAATGGCGTTTGTATTAGATTTTTCTGGATAATAATTTTTTTACAGTAGATTGAGTTTAGTTAGTCACAGTCTGAATGGGGATCTTTTGAAATTTATACTTTAAAAAAGGATACATGTTTTTTTTAAATAATATGATACAAGATCTGATATCATGTGCATAAAACGCATTTGAACTTATCTAATTCTTCAAAACTATAATATAATTAATTTGCCGCTATTGTGGTTTAACATATTATAAGATAGCAGCGGCGTTCTTGCGCACCTTTATCACTTTTCCCGTGACAATAACGTCATCATTTGCGCGCTGAATTATACAGCAGGGAAAATGAAAACACGCATAGAGTTAAGAGAATGGCCTCGTCTAAGCTCACGGGATTAACTCCTAATCCCGACTTAATAACAACCTACATATCGCGCCGCGCCCTTTATTCATGCACAATGCAAAGTCCTTAAAGTTACAACGGCGATAGTCGCCGCTGAAATATTTTGAACGTCAACAAATTGTAAATGAACTACGTCTATACCTCTCGTTTGTTTATCAAGCGAATAATTTTCAGCATAGTATATGTGCTATACATACGGCCAAAAAGTTTGGAAAAGTTCGCTGAAACTGTTGTAACGTAAAGTGAAATTATTATATATAGTTTCGCAGAAAAGTGAGTTACAATAACGCGCGAGTAAAGTTTAATCGCTGAATTTTGCCAACCCAAATTAAATTTATTCTCCCAAAAACTTTTCCCAACTATACGCGTAAATCCAAAAACGATTCAACCTCATCTCCCCGAAACATCCGAAACAAATCCTCGAAACTTCAAAGGACCCTTATCCACCCAGATCTCATCCCTCCCGATATTCATCAAGAACGCAGCCATCCACTGCAACTCAATTTTTCCGGAAATTCGTCACGCCACCATCCCTCCTTCTCCCTTATCACACTGCGCGATGCAAAGGAACCGTAGCTCGCGTCCCTTTCACCGCTCGCGCGTGCGCGATCCGTCAATCGGTCCCTCTCTCTTCCCCCCCCCCCCTCTCTCTCTATCCACGGAATCACATTAAGTCCGTTTCAACGCTCCCAGTCAAAACTCCAATTTAAAACTTCCTGCCGCGGCGCGTCGCCCTCCGCGTGTGACACGAGCAAGGGCTGCGAATCCGGGAGGAAGGGAGAAATATGGATTCAATGAAATGTCGCTGTAGTTTCGCGCTGCGTGCACGCTTTTTAAACTTATAATGCGGAATTTATTAAAAAACGGGGGGATATGTAGGGGAAAGGCCTGACTCGGTATTTGTTGAGGGATTATTATATACGTGGAATAAGGGTGCTGGGATAAGTTTTTTAGTTTGCTGGGATTGGCAGGGAATTTATACGATGTTAGAATTGCTTACCCATCGCTTGGTACACGAGATAACCCCCGCGTGAAAGTATAACTGTGCTCACCTGAAACAAAAAAGAGAAAAATTCGGTTATCCTTCAACCTCTCGTTATATAATTCCAATCTTAAGTTTAAACATTTCAAGCGTCCCTGCGTCTCATATAAAATCATCGGACAGATATTACTTCGGGAAACTTATGGACACGTTCTAGAGTAGCAATCGCGTCTCGAATACCTCGTGTCGCTATGATATCGCGAGAGATCCCTATGAAATTAGACGAGCGTCGCGTCGTCGCGTCCTTCAAAAACTTTATATTCAACGGGCCGGCAATGGAAGAATCGGCATCCGAGGCTCTATCTCTCTCTCTCTCTCTCTCTCGAGAGAGAGAGAGAGAGAGAGAGAGAGAGAGAGAGGGAACCCCGACAGCGCAATATCGAATTCCTCGCGCTGCACACCGACCCTCGGTTTATTAGAAAGAGACTCTCCCTCGGACGGGCGAAGAATTCGCCGATTGCTCGTCGAGGACCAATATAATCGAGTTCCCCGCGATATGAAGCCGAGAGAGAGAATAGGGTAGGGGCGAATTAAAGGCATTCTGCGCTAATCAGGAAACTTTTCGGTATTCCACGGACTGGCTGTGAGCTGCCACCGCATTCGTTATTGTAAACGTCCGTTTCGGAAAAACTTGGAGAGCGTATATATATACTCGCTCTTCCGGATTCTTCGCGAGGTCTTTTTGTTGCCGAAGAAAGGACGCGCGTGGCGGGAATGAAATCAGGGAGTAGGTAGCCACAGCCGCAGCGACGATTGGCGATCGCGGTTGGCATTATCGGAATGCCCGGGCGCTGTCGCCGGTCCAACTGCAGCTCTCTGTGACAGTTTACGGAACTTGCGAGTCGAGTGTATAGCAGCGGGGAAGGGAGAAAGTTTCGTTCGCTCCTCGTGCGCGCGTCCGTCGCCGTGCGGAGAGATAAGAGACAGTTTTTTTGCGCGCTCGCGAGGTTTCGTCAAACGAAGTCAAATGTACACGAGCTAGAGAGAGCGCAAACAGCGGAATTCAATCTTTTATCTTAAATAAATACGAGCAAACTTTTTCCGAGAGTGTATGTGTGTCAGGGTAAGGAGGAAAGTTTCTTTTTTTTGACTCGTGGAAGAGACAAGGGACGCGTGGGTTTGTTTTCAAAAGAGGACGTATGTGTGTGTGGTGCGGGGAGGAAAAATGCGGACGACGTTGATGCGAGCGACGTAAAAGTTTATATACTAGCGGGTCAGCGTGCGGTTCTTGTATTATACGGTATATATACCGGAGTGTAATAACGCGTGCGAGAGGGGAAAAGTTACTCGATATTAGACTGGTAGGGGATATGTAATTTGATAAAAAAATATATATTTAATCGGAGTAAAAAGGAAGAAGAAAAGTTGGTCAGCGATGGGGTATACGGATCAATAGCCCAGTTTTATAGTAATAAGGCTGTTATAAAAGTATCAAACGCGTGACTCTCTACCTTTGACGGAGGATTTTTCAATATAAAAATAATTAAACGTTCTAAGAATAGAGCCAATCATTCGTTCTTCCGATGTCCCTGTAATAACAGTCACTCAAACGTTTCAGCTAAAATAAATTAAAATCCCCTTTCTAATTTTACTCCTCGGTTTCAATCTTTCTCTCCCCACGTCGAGCGGATCCTTCTTTTTTTTTACAGAATCTTCGCGAATTAGACAAATTAATGAGATTTCACGTGGACGACGCGAATTCCCATCGCTGCGCAGCCTCGTAATTCCCACTCGACATCGGAGGGGTATTTTCACTTTGAAAAGGGCCGATAGGAAAAATTCCCGGAACGCCCGCGTGCGAAATCACACTCGCGCTCGCACACTCTTCCGTTGGAAATACTTGAGTAAGGAGGAATTTGTAATTTTAATTCTCCGTCCTTTTGAGAGAGACCCGTTGGGAAAAATTCGCCTCTTGTCTTTTCGAAAAACGGTTCCTTCGAGAAAGAAGAAATGGAGTTTTAAAAAACGTTTATTTTTGCGGATAATGAATCAAAAGCAAATTTATCAGTAACAAACGAGCTACCCTCGCAGAACTAGAACTCCTCTCGCGAAGGCAAGTCCAAAAATAAATTTTTAATAGATTCACATTCAACGGAATAATTTGCCAGGACCGTATTAATATGCAATTTGCTTCCTTTTCCCCCTCTCCTCTTTACTTAATTCAAGATATTTCCAGCCGTATAAAACTTAAATTGCATTCGCGCGCGCGGGTCGCAGGCGCCCGAAATCAATTTCGCGAATTACTTCTGCGCCCTCTCCCCCTGAATGGAATAAATTTGAATGAAAACAATAGCCATTACATCTTGTAAGACAGGGCGCTGTTGATATAACCGCCGCCGACGCCAAGCGCCCGACAAATTTCCTTAAATACACATTCAACTATTTTCCCTTCTCTAAACGAACGATTTTTAAATGTTTTTTTCGCGAGATAATAAAAGAGAAGTTAAATTACTTGTTCGAAACTTGGTCCAGCGCGCGCCCGCGTATACCTTTCCGCGCACACCGCGCGCTCAAACTTGGGTAACGAACTTGAGTTTTTGTTTGCAAGTGAAAAAGTCGAAAACTTGTGAAATAATTTCAACCTCAAAAGCGAACTTTTCTCTTTCTCTTTCTCTCTACGCCCTTCTTGGCAGGAGAAAAACCCGGAACCAGGAGCGGGGAGAACGGAGAAACAAGAGGGAAACGAATCAAAGGAAGTACTCGACCAGGAGGAGGAAGAAGAAGAAGGAAGGAAGGAGAGAGAAGGAGGGAGAAAGAACGACGAAGCTGCTGCTGCTGCTGCGGGCTTTTAAAGGGCACTTTAAAAAAGAAGGCACGAAGGATATAAGTTAAAAGGTTGCTCTTCCCCCGCACATTTTTTGCGCGCCTAGGAAGGATATACCACCGTAGAAGGGAAAGAGCGAGACGAGAAAAAAAAGTTCCTCCTTCTACTCACCGACCCCATAGCGTTGTTTTCCCCGAGGACATGTACATAAATTCGGCCTCACTTTCCCTCTCTCTCGCTTCCTCTCAGGACGAACGAGTTTAAAATCGACGCCACGCGGCAGGCCAAGTTCTTCGCACGGAAAGGATGCGCGGACGCCGGGAATAATTTTTCGACAGCATCACCGTTGTGAAAGGGAGGAGGATCTCATTAATTCGGCCCTATGCGCTGCGCGGGCTGTCAAAACTTTTCTAGACGCGCGCGCTGGCGAATCCGGAGCGAGGCGACAACGCAGCGCGACGAAGCCGCCATTCAGATTTTCACGCGGGCCGAAGTTGAAATTATTCTATGAATGTGGAATAAGCAATAAGAGCGGAGTTTCTAAGCCTCGTTTGAAAAAGGAAGGTTAGTTACCGCGCGGGGGTGGACGAGAAGGGATGCAGAAGCGTTTTTCATCAAATCAACATTGCCGAATAGTTGGCGTTCAGGACGGTTCTTTGACGGGCAGAGAGGCTGGTTTGGACGCGCGCAGTTATTAAACTTTCGCACACCGCGGGCTCATTCAATTTCATTCCGCGCTCTCAACTATTCCACGGGGACGACTTTTTGGCCTAATGTATGCAAGGTTATTTCCCCATCTCCAACGGCGAGAGAAAATTTTATAATAAGAAAGGGACGATCCTGACTTATCCGACACCGGAGAACCGTCGAACTGCACGCGCAATACTCGAAAAATGCCACGCGCGGCGGCTATATACGAATTTTCCGTATATAGAGCATCTCGGATAGTCCTTCATTTTTCCTGATAAAAACGTCGATACGAATCGCACATATCCGCGCGGGCACGCGTGCACCTTTTTCCGACATAAGAATCTTCGATGCATACGGAACGAGGGTCGAGAGCGATACAAGAAAAGGGCGCGCGCTCGCCGTGCAATCGCGGAAGTGCGCGGGACGATGGACTTAAGGTCGGACGTCAGGTCGATGGGTACGGGCGCTTGGAATTTCGTGGATTTTTCGATTCATCGAAGGGAGAAATTTTCGTTCCCTTAGAATTTGAAGCTTGAAGGCTGTCGATTTTTTTTTTTTTAGAAGACTTGCATTACTTATGCTTTTTCGCATGATAATATTATTGAAATACTCTCCGTAATAATTTATAAAGGGTATATCATTATTCGAACGTTAGTTATAGATACCCTTCGCGAGGGGTTATCTACCCCGCCTCTCTGCCTCACTTCGAGAACCTCATCGCTACATCCGCAGCATCTTTGTCAGCCGGCGCAGTTTAGGCGCACTTAGTCAGCCAATTATAGACGCATTTACTTAGATCAATCATCCCTTTGAAGATCACTTTATAAGCGGGCGGGGAATCTCTGGGCTCGGCTGGGAAGGAGCGGCTCCGAGAGTTAATTATTGGCTCTGCTCGCGAAATGCCATCGAGAGTCAAAGATCAGCGAATCAAGTGAAATTAACGGTTCAACTAACATACAAGAAAGTTCCGTAATAAACTACCGAATAAACTTTTGAATAAACTAGCGCTGCACGATATAGCAAGATTAATCTTGACATTGTATTATCTTGGGTCAATATTCAAGACAATAATCGATACAATATTTATATGCAGTTTTCGATACAATATCAAGATTGTGATGACAAGAATGTAAAGAAACTTGTCTTGTCTTGAAAATAACTTAACATTTTCTAATCGTAATAATTTGTCGCAATAATCATAATAACTAATTAAATAAAACAATTATTTAACTCGCACTCAAAGGTGCCTTTGTTAACTCATTAAACTTCGGTACTTGCTGATGACCATCTACATGAGCTCCTATATCCCCTCGGGTCGGCTTACTTAGATACGTGACGCTACAGGGAGGGGATGCGCCGCCTAGCGGCAGGTCGCGAAGTAGGTTTTGGCCGGGGGCTCATATATGACGGAAAAAACAAATTTCATATTTGGGATTTATTTATACTTTTACCGAAATTTTATTGTTTTCATATTAAACGTAAAGTATTTGTATATTAAATTACGTTCAGTTACATTATTCTCAAAATTCAGTAAATTTATTAAAAGTTTCTTAAATTTAAGGACATTTTTAACAGTGAAATCATTTAAAAAGGTATGAAATCCAAATACTCAGGGGGTGCGAGATCCTTGTAAAAAAGAGTGCTACGGAAACGTTCGATAGTGAGCAAATCAATTATTTAAAAAACTCATAACCGAAATAGCCGGAGGACGCGCGGTTCACGCCAAAAAAAGAGAGTTATAGACATGCGACAATAAGTGAGTTGCTGATTTAAAAATATCGCTAAACCCGAATAGCCGGAGATCGCAAGTTTCTCGCAAAAAGAAGCACTTGTACAGTTACGCAGACTTTTTTATTTTTTAATAATTCACTCTATTACTGCCACACATCTGTGTGGCACTCCTTTTTGTGCGTGGACCTCGCGCCCGCAGGCTATTTGGACTAAAGAATCTTTCAAATAATCGACTTGACTACAGTCGCACATCTACGTGACTAATTCCTCTTCTAAATGGATCTCATGTACCCCGCTATTTGGGCTTAAACCTTTTTTAAATAATCAACAATTGTTACTATTCTAGGTTACTATTTCACTTCAGTGTGCCTTCTCCATCTACATGAACCTCGCCTCCCTCTGCTATTTGGGTTTAAGACTTTTTTAAATAATCGACTTGTTTATTGTCACGCGTCCACGTAACTCAATATGATCGAGAATTTCAAGACAAGACAATAATACTTTTCATATTGATTGACAAGACCAAGACAAGAGAGAAATTTTCAAGAATTTACAAG
>UXGD01006140.1:0-13068 GCA_900474315.1 Torymus auratus
GTGTTTATCGCACTCGCTACCTGATACAGTAGGTGGAAAAAACTAATAAAAATTAAAATAAAATAAAAAAAAAATCAGTTGAGACATAGTGATTTTGGTTCATTAAATAAGCTTATAAATAACTGATGTCTCATTTTACTCTTTTAAAACCTTGTAACACTAGAATTTCGGACTAAAAACTGGCTAATTTTTGTACAAAAGAGAATATAAGTATGTGTCATTTTGCGCTGCTCCGCTCCGATTTCAGTTCTATTCTTTTCCTTAACCTTTTTATATGAAAAAAGAAGAATTTGGGAAGGGAACAGAACAGAACATAGCAGCGAAGCGGGGCATGTACACCGAATCCAAAGAGATTTTGTCCAAATGTTTTAAAATTCTCTAATAAAGATCGCCAGGACTGGGAATCAGCCAATGAATCGTTCGGACAGAATCTCTTTCCGATGACTGTACTTTCACCCTAATCTCCAAGACAAAATACTTTTAATCTAAAAAAAGTTTATTAACCTACTACGGAAACAATATCAGAGTGTTGGTTATTTGTTATTTGGTATATTACTTTAAATCATACCAAAAATATAACTTTTAGCTGATGAATTTATATTAGGATGAATTAGATGAACATGAACATTTAATCGATCTGTGAAACTTGGTAAATTTTAGGTAGAACGCTATGACCCGCAAAACAACTGGTGGGAAATACTTCCTTCGTTACAAAAAGAACGTATTTATGCTGGTGTAGCGGTCCTAAATGGGAAAATCTTTGTCTGTGGGGGAGAAAATAAAAATACTGTTGAGGTTTATGATCCAAGAGAAAACAGGTCAGTGTATAGCGTTAATAAACAAACTGATTGCTCATCAGGTGGTAACGATGATCTTCTCGTTCTATTTTGTAGGTGGAATTTCGTGGCACCCATGAACGAGATAAGGCAGGACGCTCTAGTAGTTGCGCACGCAGGAAAACTTTGGGCTTTGGGAGGAAGGAATGAAAAAAAGGAGGGGCTTTCATCTATAGAAGTATATGATAGTGAAAATGATTCGTGGTCTTACATTACTGATATGCTAACGTGTACGGGTGAGGTTTTTGGAGGAGTACTTCTCGTTTGATAGATTCTTTTCGATCTATCCGACTTCACTGTGAAATGTGGACCTTCTGTATCAAACAATATTTTTAGAAGAAGATATTTGGCATAAGAATGTATGTTTTAGTCAAGCAATTTTTTATTAATGTACAATAAATAAAGTATACTGACAGCAAGGAGAGTGCACACCTTCCTGGAGACGGATTTCCATCGCATCCAGTCCTTCTAACTCCATCTCAAAGGCCCTTTTTCTTGAGAAATGGGCAATGTAATTCATTAAAAAAAATGTTGATTTTTCATCGAATTATAAGCAATTAAAGAAACTTGAGAAAATTATCAAAAATTTGTACTTAATTTAAGTAATTTAATGAATTATATTTTTACCCTATGCGCTACGAGGGCTGGTTCTGCCTTCTATTTTACACGAGTTCTTATGGAGATTTACTCTATTGATGCTGGCCAAATTTAGCCCATAACATTCAACACGGACTTTACTCTAAATCGAGGGCGCTACCAGCTTTTCTCGGTCCCAATAGAGTATCAAAGATATATATATATATTTCATTGCTTATAATTTACTAAAAAATCGACATTTTTCAACGAATCAGAACTAAAATTTTAGCTCCTACTACCTATCTATTTTTATAATCTTTTTTGCTTGTTTGAGTATTATAAACTTGCAATGTAACAGTCAGTAGAAGGAACGTCATTATTTAACGAAACAGGGGATATTTGAGATTAGTTTGCCTATATTATCTCATGAAAAAAGGTCTATGAGATGGGATTAGGAACACTGAGCTTCATTTATAGAAATCAACAGTCGCGAGAGTTGCTCTCCGCGGGGTTTATTAATGAGACCGTTTACTCACATTTAGATGATTTTCTATAATTTATTCCAGTTCTTTGGGTCGCTCATTTGACTAAATTTTTTGAGCGCTTACGGGAGAATTAAAGCCAAAAACCAAAACGTGCTCGCAACTATAAATTCTTTTGCTCCGTATCATCGCAGAGATTTGCGAAAATTTCTCGGCACTTAATGCTTGAAGATTGCGTTGAGTTTCGGAACGTTCCGATACTAACTATTTGACTGGTTACACATTTCGTTTGTTTAATCATTTTATTAATTAAATTAAATAAATTATGAAATGGTTAACAAAAACAGCATGTTTTTTTTATCAAGCGCAGTTGTCTCATATTCATTTTCTACTGTTTTTTTAATCCTAACGTCACTCAGGATAATCATCTCCAGAGCATTATGGAACGCTTCATCATGCAAAACATTTCGGAACGTTCCAGTTATAAAATATGCAAATTTTAACTAACTTTATAATATACTGTATGATTGTTTAGGAACAAGGATATGGCTAGTGATATAAAGGGAAGAAAGTCTTCAAATTTCTCTGTTTCGTATACTGATTTTATTTTATTTTATCTTCATTCTTTTCTTTTTGAAACGTTACAAACTATAAATTCGTCCGACTCAATCGAGCAGTAGAACTTTGAATCACGTAAACGATTATTTGATTTCATAAAGTATTACATTGCTTTGCAAAAACTTAAAGAATTAGAATCTGCTGATACCAAACTACTAGACTACATTGTATAAAATAACTTTGAAGAAATAAAAACTTACCTATCCGGTTTCAAGTATCCTTTTATAGATTCCACCTGAATTTTTACCTGAATTTTCACTTTCACCTGGAGATTACGTGAAATTTAGATGAAATTCAGATAAATCCTTGCCAATGTCATGTAAATTTTAAGTTAAGAATTAAGTTCCGACTTTACTCATATTAGAGTCTTCCGCCAGATTTTCAAGTGGAATGATCAAGAAAATGTCCTGAAAATTACCTGATGGAAAAATACTTTTCCAAACTAAGTGCGCAAAACTCGATTTTCGCCATCTGCGATCGCTTGAACAAAGAATCATTTCTATCGCATTAGTATCGAAATGTAGTAAAATAAACTCACGTGAATTTCGAGAAAAATCTCAGGTGAAATTCACGTTCCGTTCTTATAGATTTTTTCTACGTGAAATTCACAAGAAATTTACATGATTTGACATGGATTTTATCAAAAGTTCCCTTGAGTTTTACGTAATCTACACGTGAAATTTCATGTTAAAATTCATAGAAGGAATATAAGGAGATTCAACGTCAGCAAGCGACGCAAAATAAAAAAATAGTCAAACCGAGCATCTGACCCTACACTCTTGGTGAGCTTTCTGAAAGCTCGACATCACAACTCGACCGGTGGGCTGCATCAATTGGTGACCGCGAACAATTACTTAACATGCTCTACCGGGAATATTTTTAGTTTGTCTGATATTATTTTAACACGTCGATGCACTCAATGTCTTTAACCCATTATATCCGTATGGCATTAAAATGCTATAAAAAATCGAAATTGTATAATTCTCTATGTGTTGAATCCTATAAATGACACAATCTTCTCTTGTTTTTCTTGTCTAATACACTCTACATTAGCCCACGTTTACCTTTGAAGCCGAGAAAATCTGTAGATAGTCCCACCAGTCGAGTGAACTCAACTCCGTTCTTTTCGACGGAAAAAATAGGGGAGGAAAAAGTTCAGGTTCGAGTCGAAAAGCACAGCACTTATTTGCCGCTATGCAGCATTTTTTGGAACGACTATATTATATATACCCTTATATTATAAGAGTGGTTATAACAAATATGACAGCGTGTTATACTTATCTTGCATTTTTGTGATCGCATTTGCTGTTGTTTCTCTTTTACGGTATTAACACTTGGAGTCACGCAATTAATTCGAAAAGACACTTTTTTTTCACTATGAATTTGTGTTGGAAAAAAACAGTAAAATAGTCAGAAGACTATGAAGTTTAACTATCTCGACATACGAAAATAAAGCAAAAACGGAAAATTTACTCGTATAGAATGAAAAGTACAGAGGAAAAAACAAGAACAAAAAATAAAAAGAAACAGCCGAATGCATATGTTTTTATATTTTGCTAAGCAGTTACTCGGTAATGAATAATAACAGCAGACTGTCGGTAAGTAATTTATTTCACGACAACTACGGCTAAGTATAGGGTAATGTGGTGGTTAGGTAGAATTAAAAATGAACATTATGGAAGGTAGTCAACCCATTACTTTAGATATTTATGTAGTATATTACAATAAAATAATTATTATAAAATTAATCTTAAGATTTAACTACATTATTAAATTACAACTGATAATTTAAAACTACCTATGAAACGATTACATTCTAAAGTCTTTCATGAACGCAATACCTAATAGGTATTTATTAAGTTACTAAACTACTATGTTCCTACTCAGTTACTCAGTAAGCTAAACATAATTTATAGAGAAACATTTCAACCATACCCTCTCATTTTCCCTATATATACTCCATAAATTAAAAGTATCAACAAATTTAAAATCGTTTAATACGATTTAGGTGATTGTTTAGTCATTTCTATTCTATTGACGTGTATTGTTACATTCCTCATAACAATGTATGGAATTTATGTAAAAGAAAATGTTTTAAAAATAGAAAGAGAAATTATATTTTTCAGAAACATTCACTTATTTAAATATTTATAAATCCATTAGAGCAAACTTTATTTTATTTTTTTTAATGCAGTAACTCCTTTTAGTTCATAGTAAAAAGATTTTGCAAACGTTGATTACACAAATGCTATACATTGAATTAAATATAACAAATTGAAATTTCTAATGAAAAATGTTATATTCTTTAATATTATTTATAAAATAAAATTAAAATAAATCTATATCTCGACATAAAAAGACTGTTAAAAATATTTTAGAGTAACAGATATTCTCTTAATACAGAAGGAAAATGAAAAGTATCTCCTTAAATTTCATTATTTTTAATATAATCTTAAGAATATACAAGTATAAATCCAGCAATCTTGTATTACGATGTAATAAGATTATTCAACATGATCAAATATTCCTGATTAACGACGACTGCTTACTTTAGACCATACGCCACCGTCTTCCTCATTTGTCTGATTGGGTTTCTTTTCTTCTTTAGCTGAATCACGTGGCGCAGCATCTCGCCTGAAAAAACAGAAAAATGTTTATTTCAATAATAATCTTACAAAATTAATAAAAATATACAAAACCATCAGGAGAATAACAGAAATTTAATCTTTTTTATTTTCCCCACATTTTCGTATATTTTCGTAAATGTTAATATACTTTGATTATTTAACATTTTTATGACATAAGTAAGTATGGAAATAAGTACATCAAAATGAAAGTACATATAAAGAAAGTTACAGCTTTTTATACTCTTGTAAATGAATCAGCTATATAGCCAATAACTAATCGTTCGTAACCTTTTATACAAAAGCAATACACAACTCCTCTTACCTGTCGTTATCCTTTGCTACGTCTTTAGTGTCTTTGGCGGGCTCGGCTGGTGCAGCCGATCTTGCGTTTCGCCAGTTATCCATCAACGGCCGGGACTCACGCTCCCCGTAGAAATCACGGCGCTCAGGCATGCGCTCGCGATCCTCCCTGGGCTCGCGACGGAAGTCTGGCCGGCGTACATCGCGTTCACCACGGTTCTCGTCGCGTTGCCACCGGTCCGATCCAGCGTTCTGCAATAAATTAAATTTTTGAATGATTAATGAATTGTCATATTCATTTATAACTAATGTAGTCTTGTAAGTAATTAAAATTTTATAGAATCCTACTACTTTTTCGACAAAGAATTATAAAGAAGAAACAAACTATATTTATAGAAAATTACACTTTTTTTAACTGTCTAAAACTGTGTTATCATCTCAACCGACAACAATCTACTAAAGAACAAGCAAAATCTATCCTTACCCTCATGTTGCGGCCCTTGTCTCTGTCGAAGTCTCGACCACCGCGTTCCCCACCAATACCGCGGTCGATTCCGCGTTCAGTACCGCGTTCACCACCACGCTCGCCAATGTCGCCTCGCGGTCTCCAGCGCTCCTCCTTCTCGGGTGCATCGCGCGGAGCTGCGCTGCTCCTTTCCCACTTGTCGTCCTTGGGACCGTCTTCCTTGCGCCACGACGAGCCGCCGGTGTTTTCGTTTGCTCTGCCGGTGGCTGGAATTGGCGAAGGAAAAATGTTAGCCAGAGTTGCAAGACAAATGGGTCTTGTTAAAAATGAATAATAGTTTGATAGTGATAATTTAGGATTAGAAAGGGTTGTTTCGTCAGAATATTTACAACAGATATTTTCATTGATTTATATATTTGCAATAGTTTTCTCAAAATAATCTAAAATCTACGGCAGGTAAGTATATTAGAGCTGTATATGAAAGAAAAAAAAAATTTTCTTCGATATTCAACATAATCATTTGGAATTATATGAGTAAATTTAAAATCGTAGAAAATGACAAGTTTTCTTTTAAAATTTATTCATTTTCTCACCTTTTTAATCAACTTTTTAAAAAAGACTGTACTTATATCATGAAAATATTATTTCATTATGCAATGTTTTTTTTTTTTTCAAAACCAAATAAAATAAAATTTTTTAATTATGAGTAATTGAATAGATGACATGAACAATAAATAATGTTAAATAAAGTGCTTAAGAAGATGTGCTATAGTGATGACGATTATTTATTTTATTTATTGTAAATACTTCTAAAACCTTTTCGAAAAATTCATTCATTCGTATGGTTGAAATTCAAATCTTTTTATTCATTGAATCTTTTTAAATCCACAATTAAGAAAAAAACCGTATCACTACTTGAACGATTTCCTTACGTACCTTATAATTCCGGAAAATAATAAAAAGCCATTTTATCGAAAAATATTTCAGAGTTAAAGACAATAAATATAATGACGATACCGGTATGATGGGGATCTATCTGTAGCACTCTTACAAAAGTCCTTAAATCGACAAAACATATTAATCCAAGCAGCAATAAACTCACGTCTAGTTCTCCAGCTCGACTGCTGCACGGGTCTCTCCATACTCTTGAGTCTCTCTTCCTCCAATTTCCTCTCAATCTCCAGCTCCTTCTGCCTGGTGATCTCAGCCTGTTTCTCGAGTTTGGCTAGTCTCTCCGCCTCCTTGGCATCCTCCTTGGCCTTCCTGGCCTTCTCCTCCTCTTCCCGTTTGGTACGCTCTTCCTCCATCCGCCTTCTTTCTTCTTCCTGTTTGGCTCTGACCTCCTCAAGCCTCTTTTTCTCAGCCATCTCGGCTTGCTCCTTTTCCCACTTTTGCTGCCTGTTGATCTTGCGCTGTATCTTACGCTGCATTAAGCGCTCGGTGCGCGTCTGGTTCATCGCTGTCTCGAACTTGCGTAGCTTCTCCAAGTAGATGCTCTTGCGCTCCGCAAGGATCTTCTCCAAGAACATGTCTGCGTCCGCCTTCATGCGGGTGAGACGCTCGCGCGTTGCCACGGCTTGGTTACGTTCCTCGATAGCGGCTTGAATGCGCTCCGCTTCCTGCTGGTCCCAGCGCTGCTTTGCCTGCTCCAGCTTTTCTTCCATAGCTTTCTCGAGAAGTGGGATTTCCTCTATACGCTTGGCACGCTCGAGATAATCCACCTTCTTCTCTTGGGATTTGAGCTTTTGTTGGAGCTCGCGACGTTCCTTTTGTAGCTCCTCCGCCTCGCGCGCAGCTATCTGCTCCGCGTCGAGTTTCTTGATCTCGTCCTCGTCCATCTTTTTGAGAATCTGTATTGATAATATGAAAAAATGAGTGGTTAATTTGCAAAAAATTAAAGTACTGAATTTTTAAGAGCTAGTTTCATCTAATTTAGAGTTGATTGACACTTCTATGATTTAAAAATTACAAAATTTTCAATTCATTGATTATAAAACTTGTGTCTCTTTTAGACCCATGTACATATTGTTATTAACAAATTGATGATATGAATGTAAGAACAATTATCATTATAAATAATTATTAATTAAAAGAACTCAGTTTTCAAACTGAAAAAGAGTATAGAATTATCTGATTGTCGATTTCTCAGTGTAAATCAAACACAAAACGATGAAAAAAAAATGTAATGGAAACCACCCACCTTCTGTCCGTGACTCGTCTGTGAGATCTGTTGCATCTTTTCCTTTTTCGTTCTGTCCTTGATCTGTTGGATCTCGCTCTGTTGTCTCTTCCTCTCTCGCTCCTCGCGCTCCTGTTCCAATCTCTTCTGCTCGGCCAGCAGCTGCTGTCTCTGGAGTTCTTCCTGCCGCCTCATCTCCTCCTCCTCGCGCATGAAGTTCATGTGCTCGATATATTCCTTCCTCTCCTCAATGATCTTGTGTCTGCCGAGGATGCGTTGGTGTTCCTTCACCTTGGTCTCGTGGTAGTGGGCGACCATGGCGACGCGCTGCTTTTCGCGCTCCTGCTTGCGTTTGTTCGGGTTGATGATGTTGTTGGCACGATGGAGAACTGTGGCCATATTCACCAGCTGTGTGCGGATCTGTTCGGATGGCATAGCCTGAAGAACTGGTCCATCAGGATGGTCCTCGCGTTGGGCTTCCGAGAGGTCAACACCGAAGTGGATGCTACGCTTGCCGTGGTCGATGCGGATCTGCATGTCGTTGTAGCGCACGCAGTCGACTAACAGGCGTTCCAGGTGGAAGTCTGTGGTGAATTTGGCGAGCTCAATCAGCCGTACGAACTGGATCGTCTGATAGACTTGAGAGATCTGTGAAGCAAACAATAATGATAAATGTGGTTGTACATAGTAGAATTCGATAAATTTTTATTGGAATTCATTAATTGTAATTAATCATTAGTGCACAAAGTTTGTTAGAATTTAGAAGTTTAACGTAATATTGTATACAATTTTTTTTCTTTTTCATAAAATTAAATCATATATTTGAAATAAATTTTTAAAATATTTTTTCAAAATCTAATTAAAGAAAGTAAATTTACCTGATGTACTAAACGAACGAGAGTAACATCCTGTAAAGCTGGAATGTACTGAAGCAGAGGACTTGACTCATCTTGCTGCAGATTCTTGACAACAGTATCCACTCTATTACATAATTCTAAGGGATGAAATTCTACCTCTAACCAAGAATACAAATCTTGAAGATGTGGGGATGCTAAATTTACAACATTAAGACGTACAATATCTTTAATGAGAGGTGATCTAGATGGGGGTTGGGATAGTCCTAGAAGAACAGCCAGCTTCTGGGCTTTTTCCTGTGGACTTTTGTCTGTTTCAATGAAACGATCAAATTCTGGATGAGCAGAGGGCAGCGGTATAGACAAAGTTGCGAGTAGGACTCTGTTGGCCATGCGTTGCAACTCCTCTGAAGACATATTTTTTTTCATGTCGCGAGAAAGTTGGAAAAGCTTGAACAGTGCAGCTGCATGGAACAAATAGTTTCCAGCTTTCCAAAATACCATAGCTAACTTTTGATAATAATTGGCCATTGTTTTTGGCACTGGACTTTTCTTGGACAAATTCATCAGTCCATGGATATCCTCAATAGCTTTGTAAGCTTCTTGCCACAATTCCATCTGAATTGCAGAATCTAACTGTATTAGTCTTGTCTCTAAATTTAACTGCTGTGTTTCCAGCTTATTGATGGAAACATTTGATACCATCTGAGGAAGTTTGCTTATGTCTTCCAAGTGCTTGCGCAATTTTTCACACAATTTTCGGAATTCTGTTTTACGATTATATTCCAGGCAGAACTGGAAAGCCATTCTGGCGATATCATGGTACAATGTTTCAACATGAGCATTTGTTCTCAATAATTCTAAACACTGACAATAAGACTCCCACAGGAACTTGACCCAAGGAGTCAAAATTGTCCTATCGCTTCTGTCTTGTGCATCTTCTCCGCTTACAGCAGATAGTAAAATACTTTCAGGTGTGGCCAGGTTGTCAAGATCATCAATGTCTACGACAGCCTGCTGACTCTGTTTTCTGGCAGCCTCTGTCTTTTCTTCTGCCATACGTAAGTAACCTCTTATTACATTTTCTAAACTGCCTACATTTACAGACTGGAACATATTTCTGTATTGAAAGAGACCCTCTTTGGCAATGTGTGATTTCTTCAATTCTACACATAGGTCCAAATACTTGAACATTATGGGTTCCAAAACAGACTCTGACCAACTGTACGTCCATTTTTTGTTTCTGAATACTTCTTGTAAAGTGTCTAAAGCTCTAGCGGGTTTGCCAACTTCAATAAATTCTGTAACAAAAATTTTTTTAATTAAGATAAATAATTTTTACAAGTATTAAAGTGTATGGTTTTAGCTTATGATTGCAAATCTACATAAAATAATGTAACAACATGTTTATATTGTGTATTTTTAAATATTTTGAAAATTTTATTTTAAATAGTAAAAAAAAAAAAATTAAATTAAAAAATTATAGAAATTATTTTATCTGGAAAATATCAATTTTGACCATCTAAATTCAATCCATATGTCATCAAGTTTTTTTTACATTGAGAAAAAATTAAAATAAAGTTGCAATAACATTACTGCTGCACTTATAAATAAACAAATATGCATAATTAGAAAAAATTGACTTTTGAAAAAAAAAAAAAAAAAGCAGCAATCATCCTGTCAGCCTATACATACAAGAATAAATAGAATAATATTCTGTTTTAATTTTGCAATAAGCTGTTTCAAATATATAATTTTTACTGTTGATTGATACTAATACAATAATATATAAAACTAATTAGTAGAGTAAAAATATTTAATAAAAAATAATAAAGAACTCAATGTTAAATAACATATGTATATTTGTTCTACTTTAATAAACTACGCTATATAATAGCAAAACTAAAAAGATTTTTTACCATCAATATTATAAGACAAGTTTGATAGATTTCATACAAATACTATAAATCTATTTAACTAATGTACTTAAGAACTGCAACACAAAATTTGTTCTAACATAACTGAATATTCTAAATTAAAATAGTTCATTAAAGTTTATATTCAATTTAAAGAAAATATTCTCCCATAATACTTGAAAATATTATAACATTCACCTATTAAGAAATAAGTCAGTATCTATTAAAAATAGATCTATTACAAATATTAGAAAATCTATATATTTTGATTACAATGAACATATTAAAACTTCTCAATAGAAGGGTCTATCTTGAGTGACTGCTCCTAATTTTCTAAAAACATTCATAATTGTTTATCACAAAGTTTTTCCTCATCTTATCAACATACCATCTGGTAAACATTTAAATGTACCAATAATGAATTTAAACTGCTCTAACATTGCTCTGTATAAATAAATAAATGCAACTGTTCCTTTCATCCTTCTGCCTCTACTCTAGATCCCTTTAAATCCAGTTATCATGTTCTCCAATCAGAAGATGTACGCAAATCTGACAACATTTTGACAGATCCAAAATCATCCATTCACTCTCCTGTTTTCCATAATCAAAATAATTTGCATACTTCTAAATAGCCCATAAATGCATAAAAAAACTCCTACACAGATCTACGGTACAGCTAGATTCCCCCAGGTGGCCAATACAGTGCACCAGCAGGTTCAGCATAAGGCCACCCTTCTGCATCAAACCACAACCACCTAACCAACCACCCACTAAATCGCAAACCCATTAGACTAAAGAAACCCAAACCGGTCTCCAATTTTCACTCACCGTTGGCCCGCTTGAGAGCGTTCTCAGGTCGCTGGCCGTACCTTGCCATTTTGAAAATGACAATCTAAAACAACCTTGAACTAGGGTAAGGACGCCCTGAGTATACTTTGGCGATGATCCCAAAACCTTCAGCCGACAAGTCCTGGATGCGATGGGTGGGCTGCAACGATGGTAGTAGTCCACGACAATATCCTTATAGTCCGGGTTGGGGTCTGTCGATTGTCCTGAAAAACCGCGAAATTCGCGAACCTCGTACCTCGTGGCTGAGCTGGCCGACGGCACGGAGCTCGGAGTGTCTAGGACCCTAAAGGCATTCCACACTGACGCGCTGTGCCTGCGCTTTTAAGGCTTTATCTTTATAGTTCGACATGTGCCTGGATTCTGGACAGCTTTCAACTAAATACGCAGAGCGGGAAGTTTGAACTTATTTTGGTCCCAGCAGTGAGATCAGGTTGGAGATGAAACCAGGTGAGTGGATTTTTCAGAGGTACCGGGGATCTGATTCTAAATCTGTCTCGGCCTCGAGACAACTACTTTTCCTTTTAAAGGAGCTTCCTGATTGGTCTAGAGCTCCGGATTTGGTGTGTCTCGACGTCGAGACAAATTTAGAATCAGGTCCGCAAGCGCAGTAGATAAGTAGCGGTAGGTCGCAGGTACAGCAAGTGTGCAGAGAAATTTTTTTTCTTCCAATAAGAGGAATTCTAGCTCCGATATGTTCCAGAAGTGCGCCAGCAGCTGAGTAGCACAGAAGCAGAACACAACCAGCCGTGAGCCAGCCGAAGCCGCAAGCTGCAAGCACATCATGCGAGTCAGCGTCAGCTTGACTCGGGCGGTAAGTAGACACTGTTTTCTTCTGCTCGAGTCAAGCTGTGATTGGCTGCAGATTACATGAGCCCATCAATCTCAATCTGACAAAGTGACAAGCATCGAGTGTGGTATTCGTACCAGTAGTTTAACCCATTAAGTCCTAAATGGACGATTTTTTTTTACTTTTTTCAACTGATCTTTTAAATATGAAATCAGCGTTGACAAAAATCGGGATTAGACATTTCCAATGTAAAATTGTCTGAACATTCGAGTTACAGTGTCAGAATTTAAAAAAAATGCATATTAACAAATTTATATTTTTTTATTTAACAAAAACGCAAAATTTTGAGTAAAAAAAATTATTTATTCATTGTTTTCGAGTCGAATCCTTCTGTAGATCTTCAAGAGTAGCACTAAAAAAGCGTCCTTGGATCCTAACCTTTAAAATGTAGTGGTAGGTTTTTTGAAATTCAAGATGGCGGCATCCAATATGGCAGTTCAGAGACAAAATTTTTTTGCTGTTTTCAGTACTTTTTTGGAAAACAATATTTCGTTTTAAAAATTCATCAAACTTCGTAT
>UXGD01006142.1:0-13064 GCA_900474315.1 Torymus auratus
AAAACACCCGTGCAATGATGACCCTCTTCGCACACGTGTATCGAACTCTATTTTTTTAACGGAGATAGCGAAACTGGCCTTTTCGTGCTTGTTTTGCGTGCGCGAAGTAGCTGTTTCACGAAGTAAATGGATCTGCGCATGCGCGTACGTCGCGCACGCCGTGCGTGAAACAGCTACTTCGTGCACGCAAAACAAGCACGAAAAGGCCAGTTTCGCACACTCCGTTAAAAAAAATAATAATCATTCATATGTGTTATAAAATGTTTTTTCAATAAAAATGAAAAAAAAAACAAATAATGCATATATATAACTGATAATAACTGCAAAGAACTGTTTCTAACAGCAAATAATTCTCGGGGTCTTTGTGAATGGGCCTTTTTTCTGCGACTCAAGCTATTTTATGTCTAACATGAACAATTTACGATAAAAATCGGATTTCTTTCTTTACTAATAGCTTTTTAAATATTTCAGTCATATAAATGGGCTAAAAAGTTCATAAAAGAAGGAAAAAAAAACTTTAATTTAAGCTGTGATTCATTAAAAAATGTCAGTTTTTAAACAAATTATAGGTTATCAAAAATAAAGCAAGAAGATAGCTTAAAATACCACTCTTTAAATGTTTGAAAAAAATGAGAAATTTTCAGTGATTTTCTTACACTATTTTTTAATAGCCTATCACTTTTTTAAAAATCGACTTTTTTTAATGAAGCACAGCTTAAATTAAAGCTTTTTTTAGTGTCCCACTATTTGTCTTAAGGAAGTACGTCCTGCAGTTTTAGCCAAATTCTGATCTGCACCCCTGATCATCTTCTTGTAACTGTTATTACAAATCTTGCATTTATAAAGTGAAAATAATAGCAAATAGCTGCAAATAAAAATTAGATTTAGGTATTAACAATTATTGTGAGCATAATTTATTTCTGTTTGAGTTGCCCTTTAAATACATGATCAAATTATAGTAAGTATTTAGTTAGTAAAAACATTTTAAGGTTATGTTATCTCCATTAAATAGAGAATGTGATCGGAAAAATCGTTTCATCACTATCCAGACATTATCTATTTTTACTAGCCATTTATTAATTTCTTGGCTATTTTGGATATATACATTTCTATTAGGGATGTTTTTAATTAACTTTTTCTGTATAAAAGTGGTCGGTTTTTATAGAGTAAATGAAAAACTTACTTACCTATTTTGACATACGGTATGTGTTGTTGAGAGGGATGAAATGTATCGATCACGTCAGACAATAGTACAATGTGTAACAAGGGGGCAATTGACTTTTTCAGACTTGGATGATGATTTTGAGTACGAGTGGCTCACTCGGGCGCCGAAGGCTTGAAGAGTAACCCAACTTTGAATAGTCCCGCGTAATTACTTATATATGGCTAGGTGCACAAATATTTCAAAACTTTCTACTTTCATGCGATATGATATTTCATTTTCCCGCTATATACGCTACGCATGCACAATTCACATTGGAAGTTTTTATTTATTGGTGCGCCATAAACAACAAAAAAAAAAAAAAAAAATGATGAGCTACAAGTGCTAACAAGTTTTATACGTCATATCACGCGTGACAGGACCGCGCATCGCACGCTTATGACAATGACGCACGCACTTGTTCACAACGCGTATACACATCTTGCTTGATTGCGCGGCAAAACATCTGCACCCCGCTCTCGCTAAAAAAATGAAGAGGAGAAGGTTAAAAAGCCAGCTATCGCGTTCGTCACCCCAATAAATCAATTCAGGCCGGAGCGACCCATTGCCCGCGGCATCGGAAATGAGCCGGTTGACGCTCGGCCCCTCGTAACTCACTTCGTACTTGCGGCTTGTGCGCTCTCACGCGCGCGAATTCGAAAGCATCGAAAATTTGGAATACACCCTACCCTCTCCCCGTTCCCTCGCTCTACTGTACAGCTTTTCCACGATCAATTATTACTGGCCGGAGCGCTCATGTACGGTCGGGGCCATCGAAATTCAAGCCAGCCCGTGCGGTCGAACAGTTCGCTACTCTAACATAATTATTCAGCCGCGAATGACACTTTACGGAAGCATGCGCGTGTGAGTGTGAGCGAGCGCACGCGACTCGGTAGAACGTTAGAGAACGAAGCTGTATGCGGCGAGAGAGCGTGTGTGAGTTCGCGGTGTCACCGAGCCCGAAATTCAACGGCTAGTATAACTTCATTTTTTTGCTCTTTTCTGTAGCCAAATAGTGACAACGTGAATGTGCATGAACTGGGAAATTGGTATCTAATATATTTTAACAAAAATGCTCTGGAGAATAGGATTGATGAATTATATATTTATATTTTGATTTAATTTCGGAAATTTTGGCTCAAGGTTTCGTTCGTGCTCAGAAAACCGATGCCGCTGAAAATTTCACCATGGTTATTAACGTTAATTGTTGTTCCCCTCAAAGTTTACTGTAGGATTTTGCTTTGTAGTTACATTAGAATAAAACTTGTACTAGTAAATGACTTCCCATAATAGATAAATAAGGTACATTAATTCTGCTTATATCAAGGATTCTACACAATGAAACATAAAATAAAATTTAGAGGCACACTTTTGTACAAATTTTGCTTTCTCATAGAGGAAGCTTTGTAGCGGTGAAAAAAAATTTCGAGAAAAAAAAATGACCAAAACATGTTATAAGACAATCTATCTATATGCTAAAATTCGTCGATTTTTGACCAAATTTTTATTCGGGTCGTGTGCCGAGAACTACCATTTAGTCGATTTTGGTCGACAAAGGCTTATCATCCACGTCTCGATAGAAACTCTCAGGCCGCTAACTTATTAGAGTTTTGATGAATTTTGTTTCATTTTAAAACCGAAACGATTTCGAATTTTTCGTTTTATTAATTTTTTATATTAACCTTTAGACTGCCGGAAAGTCTATATATAGACGCACCCTCTGACATGAACTTTGTATATAGTTGATACATGATACGAGAAAATAAATTGGCCACTTTTAAAGGGCGATTTGAAGGTTCAAATCCCAGCAGTCTAAAGGTTAAAGACATATATTTATATGGTAGAATGTCAATGTCAAAGGAAAAAGACGGGAGTTGAATATTTTGTATCAATACAATGTAATAATGCAGTGAAAGAACGCGCCTAGGGAGGAAATTGCCGCAGTAAAAAAATATTTATACAATCGTATATCTCGAACTCTACAAAAAATTGGCTTTTAAGAGTTAAAATTTTATTTTGAGGTACCACTTATGCCAAACCATATACGGATGTCTTTTAGAGACCTCGTATAAATATTTTATGTTCGTGAACACCAATTGGGGAAGATTTATTTTTGCAAAGGGCTAAAATAGAATTTTTTCATGTTCTTCTCGCAAAACACAGTATGTATCATTTTCTGTGAGGCGACGTATCACTCTGAAAAATCATAATACAATTTTGGGCGACTGGAAACCAATAAAAAGGTACGTTCGTTGAATTTTTTCAGATTTTTTGGTAAAATAAAATTCCTGTAAAAAATTCAATCTCAAACAAAGAAAACCAAGAGAAAGGATTTTTGTCGATTAACTAGGATATCAAAATTATAAAACATATTTTATGAATACGTAACAAAAACGCTAGTCTTCTCCGTAATGTAGCGAATTGTGCTAGTCTTGGACGATAAGGCTGAACCGTTCTTATTTTCGTAGAAAACTGAATTATGCTACTTTTTGTACGGAGTATCGACAAGATCTACAGAGCAAAATAAATTCTTACAAAGGTGTCTCCTCAAATTTTCTTGCATGTTTTTGCACAAAGTGTCGATCTCTTCTAGAATTTCTCATATACTACATTTGATGATTATAAACTACAATTATATTCATTCTATAATATTGTCCTACCGAGCCTCATTCATAACTTGTATTTTCCTCTCTCGCTATCGCGTGATTCCAATACGTGCTCGCAAGGATTTTCATACAATTTCAATAAAAAGAAATCCCCCCTTCCGATAGCTACTAGTGCGGTTATTTCCGGTGCATTAAAGACAACGTTACGTAGGTGAAATCAATTTCTGTGGACTATATACCAGACGATACTCATCTCTGCTGTGTTGTCCTATTGTACGTCGTTGCTTGTGAATTCTGCAGCCACAGCAAGACCAGCTCGACGTTGTCGTCGTCTTTTCGATCGGCCTACAAATCTCGAAGAATACCACATTCGCTGATTCAAATCGACGTCTTCGTATCAGACGACAATATCTTACTTCGGCTACAATTTAGGGCATTATATATTATGCAACGTAGAAAATGACCCGATATTCAGAATAACGATATTGGCAATTCTCCCGTACATTTTTCAAAAGCGATATTTTGAATATTATCGGTCACTTATTATTTATTTTTTATCACACGTGCTTGGAAATTGTCATATTGCGTGACGGTTTTGTTTGCGCTAAATGACTAATTGTACAAAACGTGCGGTATTTTCTATAAGCGTTACGTAATAAACAATAATATAAGAAAAAATGCGTTGTGTTATGAAAAATAATGTAACGAAAAAGCATTGCGTTATGAAAATTAAAGCATGATATAGCATATACGAAGCGCCCTCGCTGTATCTAATCTCTAAAAGGTGAAAAGAAACGCCCTCACTTATATATTTTCCACGCACTTATTTGTGAAACTCGTGCGACAAGTTGCCATATAGCGGACGGGGCAACATGTCGTGCTCGCTGCGCTATTGGCAACTATACCGCACTAGTTACACAGTATGCTATTACTCAGTATCACACAACGCTCTAAGTACCTATTTATCTTTATTTATAAAGAAAAGTAAAATTTTCGATTTTAATGAAGGATCTAAAAAACATGTCAATAACATAGAATAATCAGTAAATTTAATAACCAATAAGCTCTGCTCTTGTATTCGCGGGTATGCGAGTACCTTCCTAAATCATCATGGATGAGATGACGAATGACGAATGATGACAAATGACGATATGACGAATTTACCAGTTGGGCAATAAACCAAAGATATAGCGACATTTGGAATAGATGAACCAGCAAGTTGCACTGATATTACACAGAAAGATACAACACCTTAAAGAGACCAGCGACTAATACTGGATTGCACGAACAATCTTACACTGACCGATTATGTTTGTAATGTAGCAGATAAAGTCCAGTCAAAAGAATGTTTTGTTTGCATCCAGAATATCCAACAATGGGGTATGTATTTACTTATCAGCTAAAGATCTTGTGAATGAAATCGCAGACCAAAACGAATTCCTAATCATTGAACAAAATACAATCACTCTCAGATCCCTGGTCTCAAGACAGAAAAAGTTATTTTATCTAATATATCGCCGGACACTTCCAGCTATGAACCCAATAAAATCATTGATAAATTAAACGTTAAATGCGCTTCTCCTGTAACAAACTTAAGAGCAACTATAACCAAAGGCAACTTTTTCCTCGACGTCAAGTTTACATAAACCAAAACGATATGAAACTAATACCGGAACTTTTTAAAGAAAAATATAACGGAGTGGACTATTATATATTTGCAGGGACTGAAATTTTTAAAGGTTTCATATGCAAACTAGAGGGTCATCAAGCAAAAAACTGTTGAAACACAGGAACATCTGATAAATACACAGAATGTAAGCACCAAAGTATCAAACCACTCTTTCAGTCCGATAGAGACAATAAAAGATAAACAAAAAAAAAACAGACTATTAACCTCGGCTACCCGTGTAGAAATGAACAACCACAGGAGAGAAAATTAATAATACACCAATGAATTTAGAAACTAAGGCAAAAAGAACCCACTCAGTTATTAGTTTTACTGATTCACAAACAGATCGAAGTATTACCGAACCAACTGACCAATCAATAAATATGAAAACAAAAGTAAAACAGAAACTGACAACCTTCCAACCGACCAAAAATATTCGTTACCTAGTCCTTTTAACAAAACCTCAATTCAAAACGAAAAAGCGACGGTACCTTTGGTCGATCTAGATTTAAAAAAATCGCCATTCAAAAGTACTTAAATAAAGCAAACACACTACTCTTAACTACGTACAGTTAAACTACGTACAATTTAAAAGCTTGCTCAAAAATGAAAAAGGTATAGAAAGCTATCAAGCATCATACTCCACTACACAAACGACCTGGATGCTTTCGCTGATTTTCTGAATTATGATATATACCCACATATTCGAGGCAGTAGCATTACGAGTAGATATACTAATAACTTCTCAATAGTATCAAGCGTTATAAGAACCATAAAATCCTAGTACAAAGTTCAGACAACTCAGACAGCGAATAGCATCACGAAAAATTTAATACATATGCTGATCAATTATTATCAAATAAACAATTGGAAAACAAAATATTGCAATATTTTAAGGTTGGTTTCTGTGTTATGTCGATTTTTTAATTTCTTAATATCATCATGTTTATTTTTATTGATTTTGACGTTAGTATAATTGGTGGTAGTTTTTGTACACTAATCTAATGAATTCGTTGGGCAGAAATATTCATCCATTAATTTCGAATAGATTTAAGGTTAATTTTGGTTTTTATACATAAATTTTTTTTCAAATCATAAGTCATTATTTGAAATAAAAGTTATTTAGTAATTTCAGGATTTTTGAAGTTGATATTATAATCAATCGATATGGCATGAATATATTTACAATCTACAGTCATTTTTAAATAAAAGTACTGGTAGATATTGGTTAAGTGCGCGGTTTGTATATGGCGAGTCCTTATAAGAAAAATTTGTAACAGTCATAAAAAGATTTAACAGTAATGTATATTTTTATTTGCATTTCACATATTAGTTTTATTGTGAATCATAGACAAGCTTTGGTGTGATTCAACTGATTATTGGCATAAAGTTTTAATTATTATTAAAATATTTGATATATCTAATGAATATTCTAATGATGAAAATTCTAATGAATAACAAATAACTCTTTGATTTATTAAATCCATAATAATATTATGAATATTTTCATGAGTTGTATACATGTGCTGCGAATGTAAATAAACATTTTTAAAGAATTTAAATATTTTCTGAATATCAAAATAACATTTAATAGGCCAGTCAACGAAGGTCTGAAATCGACTTCTCGAAGATAGTTGCATTTTGTATATTTGGTAAAATACACTGTCTAAAAATGATGGTCAAAAATGCAGCTTCCAAAAAAACCGGATTCCCCCCTAATTTGGCAAAAAACCACCCCCGAAAACGGTTTTTTGCTTATATCTCGAGAACGATTAAAGATATCGAAAAAAGTCCCAAATAAACAAAAGTTGTAGAACGTAAAATTTTACATAAGGATGACCTGTCACTTTTTTATTTTTGGTAAAAATTAAGCTTGCCAGAAGCGAGTTCAAGTTGAACGTTCGACGCAGCAAGATACAGCGAGGGGCGCAGCACGCTTGGCGCTCCTCGTTCAATTTTTGCTTTTTTCTGGCAAGCTTAATTTTTATTAAAAACAAAAAAGTGACAGGTCATCCTTATGTAAAATTGTATGCTCTACAACTTTTGCTTGGGACTTTTTTCGATATCTCCTGTCGTTCTCGAGATATAAGCAATATAGTACATTATATAACAAGGGAGAAAAGTCGCTCTTGATTCTCGCGGGTGAGTTTACTGTGTGACTACCCGAGGGAATCATCGACTTTTCTCCCGAGTTACATATCAAATTTTATTCCCATCTCGACTGTGGACACTTTTTTATTTTGAAAGTGGGACCCACGGAAATTTTTATTTTATTTTGTTGTTTGGCTGTTTATATGGAATTTACTTATTTTTCGCAAATGCGGGAAATATCGTCATATTTCTGGCAAAAGTTAAATTAATTGAAAGAGGGAAACAAATCTAAGTTTGGTCCCGCTTTTCAAGGGAAAAAGTGGATATATTTGTTGAGATGAGAATAAAACCGTTTTCGGGGGTGGTTTGTTGCCAAATTAGGGGTGAACCCGGTGTTTTTGGAAGCTGCATTTCTGACCATCGTTTTTAGACGGTGTGTTTTACCAAATATCTAAAATGCAGCCATCCCCTCGAGAAGTCGATTTCAGACCTTCGTTCCGTGGCCTATAAATAGCTTATATTGCTGAATAGAAAATGTTTTACTTTATTAAAAATGTTCCTAGTATACACAATTATTATTATAATTTTGTCATTTGAATATTACAAACGTGACGTAAGCTCAGCGTTATTATGTTAATAATATTATGTTATTAGATTAAATGAAACGTAGAATAATGAATTAAATTTAAATAAATAAACTCTTGAAAACGGTAGAGCAGAATAATAAATAGTACAAAAAAATAAAATAAGTAAAAAAATGAAGTTAAGCACGGTGTTACGCGGTCGTGTGTTTTCGTGTCAGGCAAGGCTCTCACCAAGGTGTTCCTGGTTCGTCCTGGTGACGCCGAGCGAGGCTCGAGGCGTCACCCCCTTTTTACCCTTGTGCGGTCGTCCGCACTGGCCGAGGGAAAGGACTCACCTGGCGCCCATAGCGACAAGTCGCTGCTGGCGAGGAGGCCAGAGCCTGGATGGACCCGGTGGTCCGTCTCCGGCAGAGCGTGGAGGCCGAGTCTGCTCCGAAAAATCGGAGCGCCAGAGAATAAACTCGGCAACGGTCGGGGGCGAGCGGTCGGGCGCGCTGATTGGCTACCGATAGGGCGGCGGTCAAATAGTCAGCAGATAGGCTGCTGTTGAGGTTGCGAGCGGCGCACTCCCCTCCCCGTAAGTCAGCGGGTGCGGCCCGTCGACCGAGTCGTGACGCGAGCTTCTCCGAAGCTCGGATCGATAGTCGCGCCATTCGGGGAAAAAGTCGAGCTCGAGAAATTCCCCAAACTTTAAAAAAATAAAATAAGTATTTTAGTTTTTTTTTATATGACGGTTGCGTATGTCAAACGATTATATGAATCTTACATTACTGAGATTAATTCATTATCTGTCGCGCTCTGTTATCAATCACCGTTCTATTTGTAAAAACTACATGTATAATGGAGTATTCACTGGAATGTACACTCGTATTTTTCCATTAAATGTGCGCTGTATAAACGTTTTTCCATGTAATGGTTAATCGACGATCAGTCATTCAATTACTTATAAATGTAGAGTAAGTATTCACGACTATAGACGAAATGACATTTTCTCTATCCATTATCTCAAATGTAAACGTTCATACAAGTTATAATACGTTGCGATGAAATCTTTATATTGCTGTGTACTATATACTATATACCTTTATATACTTAACGTATTATACTCAATGAATGAAGACTAGCAGAGTTAATCATAATACATCAAATGAAATTAACTTTCTCGAAATGCGACCAAATCGAGAAAATATGATGATAATTTATTAAAAATAGGTAGAATCTTTATATATCAATAGTTTTTTTTTCATCTTTGGCTGCTCTTCGAATCTATATCTCAACTGTAAACGATTATCAGTATAGTAACACGTTAAAACAGTCCGCCTTAGAACCAATTTTCTTTTAATTCCAACCCGTCATAGCTAAAGGATATGCTATAGGAATAGACCTTGAAGGAAATCTCGAATAGATACGATAGCCAGGGAGGGAGCTTTTGACACTGGAGACCGACAAAGGACCTTTATCATAATTCGTCTATAATTAGTGGTAAACCTGTTAGTGTTCCATCTCGGGCGCGATCCATTCACTATACTAGACACGCGGATGCCGTATGCCGGTCCACATTTCGAAGTGGGAATATAGGCATAGAGTGGGGTGACAGTGAGAAGGGGAGTAGGAGAGAGAGAGAGAGAGGGAGAGAGAGAGGTATGCAGGCTTACTAATGACTGTATCAAGCAGATTTACCGCAGTAGCAGTGCGTGATGTTCGGTGGGAGTCGGTATCGGCTAAAACTGTGATTTAGGGAATTCGGAGAAGTTGAACTGTGTGGGTGAATTTCTGACTGTGGGTAGAGCTAGACGTCCTCCTTAGGACTGAACGGAGGCCAGCGTAGGTTTTGTACAAGTTCAAATTTTAGGGTAGTTATCGAAAAAAACGGTCTATCTGGACAGTACCTGGCAAAGCTGTGAAAATACTTCATCTAAAACTATATTTATTAGTTATTGTTTTGTCCTATTTTACTTTATCATTATGCTAACGTTCTCGTCCAACAACTGTTTTAAATATTTATTTAATTTTCTATATATTTTTTTAGCGAACTTTAGATGTGGTTTCACAAAGAAAAGACACGTTTCTTCGGAAGCGCTATAATAGCCTACATTTGAAAATAACGTTATTCTTAACCATTAAACCAACAACCGAATAAAAGCCGTTTAAAGAAGCTCTGATAACTTAGCGGCATGGCCGGGGTTCTGATGTGTTACCTTTCTGGGGCGCGAGGAATGCCTCTAACGCCATTACTCGCCAGCTGATAGCTTCCAGACATCCTAGCTTCGAGCTTGCAGCAGCGAGCACCGGTCGTACCACTCGGCGCTCGCTCGTTCGCGTCTTTTCTCCGAAAAGATCAGTTTTCCTCCTCACCGCCTTCTCTTCTTTCTGTCGTCTCCCTCTCTCACTCGCTCGCTCGCTCTCACACTGGCTCGTAAAAACGCAGGCAAAATGAAGCGAATAAAAGAATTGTCCGGACGTTGAAAAAAGTGAACAAAAAGGCGGGACGCAAGGAGAGGGTAAAAGCTACAGGACGCGAGAATACGGCGGTTAGAGCAAGAGAGATAGTGAGAAGAGAGAAACAGGGGGATGTGAGTCTGAGTGAAAACGCAGCTAAGAAAAAAGAGTGGTACGCAGAATCCAAATCGAATGTGGCGAAACCATTGCGAACTCGACCCTATATTTTCCTCTTTTTCTCTCACTCTTTATTTTGTCTCTCTCTCTTCCTTTCTCTGTTTCGCAGAAGACGTGCGTGTGAGTGTTAGAAAGATTTAGTTTCGATGAAACAAGACCGAGTATCTGATAGTGCTTTAACAGGCAGCAAAATGACTTGACAGTAGTGCAAAGGAAAAGAATGAAAAAAGACCACGGAATATATAATATATGAGTTTTACAGTTTCGTTTTACAAAATTTTCAAAAATTCAAAATACTCTCGACTGACACGGCAATCGTAACTTCCCTCTCCCTTCGCTCAGGCTCAAAGTCCTCGCGCGGTTATAATCATTTTCTCGCGCGAGTATCGAAATGTACTATTTATACCGTAATCAGGGAATAATGTACTTCATTCATGCAAAAAGTAATATTTCAATTCCTCTACCATTCTCTCTTATTTTCCGATTTTTTTGTTGATTTCACTTTTGAAGTTAACAAAGTGTCTATAGTTGAGTCGGAATTTAGCACGAAAGTTATGTCTATTATTTCTGGGAGAAAGATTTACGATTTTAATCCCTTGTTGTATAATGTACTATTATTAGATAAGATAGATAGACGAAATATTTATAAGATATGCAGATGCATTACATATAAAGAGTTTTATATCACAGACGCGCTAATTAATCAACAGCTTATATTACATAATTATTTCATCAATAGTTTCATATCACATAATTATTGCATCAATAGTTTCATATCACATAATTATTTCATCAATAGTTTCATATCACGTAATTATTTCGAAAATACTTTCATATCACATAAATATTTTGAAAATACTTTCATATAGCATAATTACTTATGGTTTTAATGACTTATTTATAATATGACGGCTCTTACGTTTTTACAAGCGTTTTGCGGTAAAAACCCTGATTCATCGTAAACCAGCCAGCGGTCGCGCGCGGTGCATTTAAAAAAATGAATAATCAACAAAAATAACAAGAATCCAATTCATTAATAATTTATTAATAAAGGCTGAGGAAGTAGGTTCAAAAGACTTATTTAACCCCTTTTCAAGAAAAATACGTTTGGCCATTTGTCCTAAAAATTCATCACATTTTACTCTAAATATTGTTTTAAACAGTATTGCCTTAAAAACTTGGTCATGCAAATTTCTGATTATAATTATTGAGTGCAAAATTAATTTTATGATTTCAAGATAAAATTAATCTAATACAGTGGTAGATCTATATAATGAAATTATAAACTATGTCATAATGCATTTCAACTAAAGTTGTGCTTGCATTATTTATTCAATGCTCCTGTTGTAGAAGCCTCACAGTATTCAGAGATAAATACATTAGCATTACTAAAATACCTTTTCCTGATGAATTTATCCCGAATATCCATCGTGCTTATATAAATTAGCAAAGCTTGTATACGTTTGCGCATTTACTTGGTTTGATCATCAAGGCTTCCAAATGTTTCCTTTTACAAGGATCGAAGAGAATGAAAAGACCAGAAAATTCATGGGTAGTACCTCGATAGCATTGATTCGTAGTGATCTAATAAAACTAGAAATAAACTCGGAAGTTCTCGAAGCAGAAAATCAAGAACGACAGTTACTGCATTTCTCGCGCGCACTCGGGAGTCAGTACCAGACTACGTTAACCGTTTCTGCAGTTGCAGAAAACTCTTACCTGACCAGCGCAAGATACATAATTGCTTGACGCTTATGTTATTCTTGTATTATTGGCGCCGAGTGTTCAGTTGTGCTGAACTGGCGGCCAATTTCGAGTATTAATTGATCTATTGCTTAGTGTATCACTGCGATAGATCAAACAATATTTGTTAAAAGCCATAAGTGCATGTAAAACAATTGTGAATCAACAGAAACTTCGACAATAATAATTCAGAAACTGCAAAGCCACACGATTAAATGCGCAGGTGAATAATCAGCGAGTACGTATGGGATATGGCTAAGTGGGTGCATATGTATGTCTACTATAGTAAAACTCTCCTAAACAATCATTTATTAGCGCGCAGGCGACTCGTTGTGAAATTATACTCCCGTACATGCGTGTGTCTTCATTCTCCGATCACGAATAGGAAAAGTCAAGGATATTTTGTGCTTCAGCACAGCAATGTTGACAATTACCTCAATAACTTGATAAGAGACTAACTAGGAGAGGCTCAGACCTCCGGATGACGGATTCGGCTGAAACTTTAGCATAGGTTTTTGAATATAGAAATATGAAGAAAGCTGCAATATTAGACC
>UXGD01006143.1:0-13063 GCA_900474315.1 Torymus auratus
TATAATATTATATCGTCTAGTACACGGTTCGTTAAAATTGCTTTAACTTGTCAAACAACATTTATTATTACCAATACCAAATAACTAAAATTTATCCGTCCGAATATTTCCCCAACATTGTAATTTTTCTCACAGCAAAGTATACACACTCGCTTAATTAACGAACAATCAGCATACCGTAACAGCAATAATCCCGGGCAATTTAAACCGTGACTCGCTAAAATTATCCGATATAACTACCGAAACTTCCCTCCCCAGCGGATATTTACAATCGCCTCCCCCTCTCCTACCCCACATCATTACAAAACCTTTGCAGTACAGTCCCCGCGTTCACGCACTGCACTCTCCACTCGCGTTAAATTATCCCACTTCGATTATTTCGATTGGCAGGCTTTCTCTCTCTCTCTCTGTACCTATACTCGCTCGGCGTTGAATTAAAAATTATCTCGCTCGAACTCTCGCGCGTGTATATACTCACGCGTGCGGCAAAGGGGCTTTGAGATACATTTTTAAACGGCTGCGGATCTAGCTCTCGCGGCTTTTACACGCGGCGCGTTCGATTTTCCCCACTTTCTCGCGAAATGAAGCTTTTTATGTACGGTGTAATATTGATGATTGCCACTTGCTCTTTCTCTCGCTCTATACTTTTACCTCTCTTTTTCACCATACTATCCTCCATTTAATTAATGCGTGTACTCACTCGTTGTCTTTTTTTTTGTGTGCTTTCAGTCGGCTGCCAGCGACTCCGGCGGATCCGTAAGTTTCTACCGATAATTATATTTGCTTTGTGATGTGTTGTGTGTTGCGCTCTGTGTTTTGCGCGGTGCTATAGCTTCTATACACATTTAATTAGTCTGTAGTGTTTTTAGCGATGCGCAGAACGTATATAACAATGGTTTTTGCTCCAGTATTTATTTTAACTTTGTTTTTTCGTATCAGCGGTAGTAGAACGTCTGTATTTACACGTTGTACGTATATATATATATATATATTTCAATATTTTCTTTTAATATGTATGAGTAATATTTTATTAACAATATGATGTACCGAATTTCACAAGAAATGTATAATACACAGCTACCGACAACTTTACCATTCGATACGATTAATTTAATACAAATGCTTATATACTTTTAATGAATTTCATATATATGAATTCAAAAACAGCATTGTATGTGCGTGTATGCAAACTCCATTTAATAATTTAATTACGAGAAGAGCTATACAATATTGAAATTTACTTTTCAAGTGATCCTCCTCCCCACGTTACTGGTACGGCTTCTGCAGTCCGATCGTGGAAGCGAGTCACGCTGGTGGAATAATATTTTTTACTTTTACAAAATGAAGCCCCTCGTGACCGCTCTATTGTCGATGATTGATGAATCCTTCCAAGTTCTGGTCTAATTAATTCGACTGCGTATCCGTCTCCCGGTCGAGAACAAAAATCACAAGCTGATGCAGATGCAATGTTTTTTTTTTTTATCGCGGAATTTCTATTTGTAATCGAACAAAAGTTTGTTATTTTTGCTACCGATCGCTTTTAACATTTCGTGCACTTTATTTACTTTTTACGAATGTCGAATAGTAGCTTTAATAAACGCATTGTGTAGTACGAACAAGATTTATCGTTATCGGAAGTATGTTTATGTATATGTTTTTAAAGCAAATATGATATATTACGAATAAATATTTTTTTTATCTACTCCCAGAGGGATACGATAACAATGTATAATTCCGCCAGTTTATCGGCGAAGTTGGACAAAATTGAAAGTTCGCCAGAAAAAAATACTTACCGTTTTATTAACGGTGTATATAGGCAAAAAGCCACGAGACTGAAGTATTTATTATCATTATACTAATTGGTTTTCGTAATGGATATAGAATAATATTTTACTATCGATGTCACGCTTTCACAGTATTAATACAAACAGATATATATCTCGATTTATTTATCTCTCATGTACATATAGAATTGTTTACATTCATCTGTCCGATATTTGATTTTATTAATTTTAGTTAATTAAAGCCAAAACAGCGAGCACATCATTGTTTGTAATTCCCTGCACGTTTGTTTCCAAATCCCTTCGAAATCTGTAAAGCGAAATCTAATACCTATATCCTGCAATAACGTTATTTAATTGCAACATTATTATAGTAATTACAAATTGATTTTAGTTGTAATAATATTACACCAAAACATCCGAATAACTTGTTATTTAATTTTGCATTATATATATCGCTACGAATATGTGTTCTACTCAATGAAAAGATATCAAAGAATACCCTTACACATATAGGTAAATGCTGTGATAAAAATACGTCTTAATAAAACGCCGTGAAAACCTTTTTTATGAAAACGCGTTAAAAAAAAATCCGGTTCTTGGAAACGCAGTGAAATAAAACCTTTTTTACGGCGAAATGATTATTATAGTTTTGTTCTTGCAATAAAAAAGTTTAATTAAAATCTCTTTGGTGTCAATATAAAGATGTAAACGAAGTGTCATTTTACATGTTTTTTTTTCACGGCGTTTTCACGCATAAGATTTTTTTTTCACGAATAAGTTTCTTTCACGGTTTACAGGATTTTAACGTTTTTTTTCTCAGCGTACTTTACCGAAATGTGTGTGTGTGTTCTTTTTTTCATAGCGTTTTAATGAACAATTTTTTTCCATGGCGTTTTTGAAAAAGGTTTTTCTTCATAGCTTTTTTCCGTTTTTTTCCACTCATCCCCATCAAAACCCGAAACAACAAACCCCACCGCCATCATCGAACCTTGAACACATCTTCCTCTCGTCTCTCTCCCTCGTTATCTACCAATCGTTCCTCTCACCACCATAAATCTCGCGTTCGCGAGGAGCCGCGAAATTCCTCGCGCTAATCCGCACGCGTGCGGGCGTATATTATATACACACACAAGTTGCTGCTGCAGCGGTGGTATGTGTCAGCGGCAGCGCCGCCGATGTTTTATTTACGAGCGGCTGTACGCGCACGCGAGGACATTAACGGCAGGAGAAAAACGAGAGGCGCGAAAGTGTAACGAGATGTTAAGTGCACGAGTGCGCACACACGTATATATATACACATGGGGGCTCTTCAAAGTTGCCGGAGCGAGCGACGACTTCTTTAGACGGTGGTAGTAGTAGTGTAAGGATGAAGGTTGTGGTTTTCTTTTTAGGTTTTATTTCTGAAGTGCGCGCTGGTGAATGATAAGAGCGCGGTGTAACGGTGATTATCTTTTATATGGGAGCCGTGTTGATACCGTGATGGATTTAAACGCTGCGAGAGGCTAAGGAAGCGGTTTATGAGCGGTTTTTAATGTAGATGTGTTGACGATATATACTTGGAATGGTTTAGTTAGATTTATCGTGTCTTTTTTTTTGCTACGTAAAAATTATCTATTTTCTGTTGTGAAAGTGATTACTATACAATATATAGTAAGAATTACAGCACATATAAATAGTAACAAAATTATAAAATAATAGCAATTTTGATTATAAATTGCAGTAATTTTCATGAAAACATAAGTCTGCCCACGGTTACGATAGAAAATAGTAATTTTTACCACAACATTTTTCTCCGTGTATATGATATTTTGGGTAAGATATAACATACAGTTCTTTTTAAATAAAGATATTGATATTAATTTCAATTTATCTTATTCGAATTATTACTCGCGTACAGCATTCTATTGCCTAGTGATTGTTTTTGAGACTTAAAAAAAGCACGTTATCTCAATCTTCATCATCCACAACTAATCCACCACTCAACTTATCACCGACCCGCACGCATCATATCCCAAAAAACCTACTTCCAACTCTTTCACCACCACTACCACATCCCCGCAGCATATATCCCACGCTCCATCTATATATTAACAAGCATACGAACGTGTTTGTGTATACGTCGGCGCGCTTACGTCTCTCTCTCTACGCGCTTACGGGGGCCGAGCATTAAATCCACGGGCCATTTGTCTTTATCAAGGAGCTCATAAATATGGATCAAGCAGATTCTCCGGATGCCTGTGTGAAAGCGTTCGTTCGCGTCCCCACGAGCCTCGCGCTTGGTGTTAATAAATTGATTTTTCTCTTTTGCCGCGACACGAAGGGCGACGACGGGACTCGATGTACACTCGATTGCGGGATATATCGGGAAAAAATTATTGGCCAGCTTGTGTCGCGTACGTCGCGCTCGATGCGGTTTATAATGCGACCGTTTAGATAGGAGATCCGGGAGATTATAGGCTGGCGGTGGTGCTGGCGTGCGATAAGGTGGTGAAGCGTTAATTGTGGGCACACGTATTATGGGTGATACGTTTGAAAAACATAAAATGTAGAGTGATTAAGGTATATTAAGATCAAATCGAGAGTTATGAATCTTTTGTTATCTTGGTTCAAATTCAATTCTATAAATATATATAAACTATCGACTTTCTACATTATTGAAAATGTCGTTTATAGATATATGCAAAATCTTATCGGTCGCCGATACAATATCTGACTTAGTAACGAATTCCTATTTATATATCAATCATGTACCCATATTCCGCGAGAACAGCGATATTTGACAGCCGATATAATTGACAATCTCTCGAAATTCTCGCCAGCATCTATTTTCACTCTCCCGACTATAAATACTTTCATCCACACCCTGTCCATCAACGCGACAAGTAATGCAACGCGGATTCGCTAATAACTCGAGTCGGCGATTTACGGTACGCTCACAGCCCCCTGTATCCGTGACGCAGTGCGAATATAATACACGTCGCGTCTCGTTATAGCAGCGCGCTTGAAAATCGATTTTTGGTTTTTCGCCCGCGCGCTTCTCTCTAGCCCATTCAAATTGGGATTTGACGTAAACTGGTTTCAATTAAATTCAAACGAGTAATCGGCCGAACGAAAATGGATTTTCCCCCGCGTGTGCGCAATTTGCGAGTGTCCGAGGGGAAAATATTGCTGTGGAATGAAATTGATGAATAAAGGACAGCCGCCTGTTTAGGACGGGAATTTTCGTCGGCTTTTGTTCATTGGAGTCGTTGGTATACGTGTGGACCGTGTAATAGTTGTTTTTAGAGTTTGATTAACAATCCGGGATGTTTGACTAACTTTAATAATAATTGTTGCTTTGATCTTGCTTAAATGATTACGCTGTAATAATAATTTGATAGCTGAATTAAACTTTCCAATTAAAAGTGACAATGGGAATTCAAAGGTACTAAATCTCATCAATCATCGTAAAGCTATCAACTAATTTTTCACCGTACCATAAATATGAAAAAAGTATACCATTGACTTCACTAAACATAAACCGTACCCCCTCAATAATCTCTCAATTAGCAACCCCTAAACAACATCTCTTCTGCGCCATGCCACGGCAGAATCATTATAGAATCTTAACCTTCACCTTCGAGAATCTCTTAATTTCCACGCTCACGGTTGCTTGAGCATCACAAAGCTTCCTCCCCTCGGAGACTGCCTCACGTAGCAACTGAAATTGTTTGCCCCTGAGGACCTACTACCCACAGCTCTCCTCTCTCTTGCAGCATAGAAGACACACTGCAGCTTCCAAAGAAGTAGCGATTTACGGTGGCGGATCTGCGCGCGGGCTGATTCGAAAAAGAAAAGAAAAAAGCAGGAGACAGAGACACGACGACGGGGAAAAGAAAAACAAAGCGCGACGCCGTCGTCGTCTAGCCGCGAGGCCCAGACAGATTACGTTCTCGGCTGACTGGAGCCTCCGAGAATGATCCCTCAAAGAGCGAGAGCTATACGAACGGTGCTCCGATAGAAGTTCCTCTCTCTCTCTGCTCAGGTATATAGTGGGGGGGAGGTGGAGGGAAAAGTTCACGGAAGTTGGGCGCGATCGATCGATCGCTGAGCGAGCTGCCGCTTATTAAAATTGGATTGGCTGGACATCGCACGAGCGAGCGACTGTGTATAGGTTGGGGGAGCTGAGGTGAGGTGAGTTATGGGTGACGTGCGGTTTTTCGGAAAGTTGTTACACGACGAGGGAATTAGATTGAAGAGTTTGATGGGAGTATGATCGGGTTTGGGAATTTCGTTTCGAAAGGTAGGGTCACGGTTGTATTGGTGGGGAGAAAGGGCGCGCGGGGATATTTTTGAACTGGGTGAGATGGAGTTTGATTTGGGATATTGATGAAATTTTAAGGTAGGGTTGTGGAATATTGGAAGGGGTTTGTTAAAGATTGAGAGAAAAGGGTTTGGTATAGTGACAATAAATGAATTACTAAAGTAAGATACTCGACAGAAAAATATATATTCTTCAAGTTATTTTCATTTCGCTCGTATACGTTCTTCGAAAAATCACGCTCTGAATAAAAAGTCAATAAACTTTTTCGCCATCGAACAATCGTTTTATTCTTACTTCCAACGCCCGGTAGAAAAAAAAAATTCTCTGCAGAAAATTTCGAATACGTTCTTTGCTTGTCTGAAGAGAGCCATAAAGAAAGTTACGCTCTGGGCGAGGGGAACTTTAAATTTTTAAAGACTTGGGCGCTCTCGCTGAAAGTTCAAGTACATCAGGCTAATATATCCCGGGCAAATTAATATTTTGACTTTATTACAGCAAAACACCATCATTTTCACTTTGCGAACTTAATCTCAACATGCAAACAGTTTACGCGAACGCAGGTAACTTCGGCAAACTAAATAAGCTTCTGCGCAGAATCTAAGTTATCCGCGCGCGCAACTTGCCTCCACGCAACTTTTACATTCCATTTAAAACGTTACAGTTACGTACGCGAGAAACTTTACTATAGCCGCGTATTGTCGCACTGTTAAACACAGACGAAATCTTACACATCTATTTCGATTATCTAGAAATGTATATCCGTTCTTTACAAAGATGCTGATTTTATTTTGCATCACCATTTCAGATCGTTTCTTCACCATGGTACACTGAAATTTATTTATTACCAATCTTTCTTTTTCTTATAAAAAAATTTTGCATACTCAATTATACAACAATGCCAAACATTATTCAGCACACAACACGCAGCATTTTTATTCACCACACACGACTGCTCACTAAAAAAAATCCTCGTTTCTTCGTGGACTTCTCTACCCCGCACACCTACACACACACACACGCTCAAGAAAATAAAGTCTCCCGCGTAGAGAAGGACGTGAAGAATATTATATAACGAGCCGCGCTCGTGCGTCGGCATTATCAAGGGTACCATAGTCTGAGCATTTCCGCGACACAATTAAGCCTTTCTCTCCTCGATTTTTTCGCATTCTCTCTCCCTCTTCACCCAAGAGACCTACCCACCCCATAGATCTCATTTCGCTCGTAGGCTACGGGGGGGACGCCTGTCAGACCCAATACCCGGCCGCTTTTTCTCCTGCCACTGCCTGATGCGCACCTGTTCGACTCTTGTGCGCGACCTTTGACGCCGCGTCCGCTTCGATTTGGCAGGAAGCAGCAGCCCGCATCTCTCTCGCTTTGTCTGGTCTGTTTCCTCTACTATATGCGCGCGAGAGCTGCAGCCGACTTCTCTCGGGACGATGGCTAATGTACTCGCGGAAGCCCGCTCTGTGTGTCTGTCTGATGCCGTGCTCCTCTTTGGGAAAAAGAACGAGCTGGCCGCACGACGACTTTTTTGCGAGGGAGATCGTTTTTTGCTCTTTGATGCTCTCGATTTCAGAGAGATTTTATGCTCGATCGCGCGTGTCGGAAGTAGAGATAGAGAGGAATTCGACGAACGGGACGGAGTATTGTTTAATTTCAATGGCGGAGCGGATGGATCTTTTTCGTTTTTTCGAATACGTGTCTTTTGATTGTCGGCGGGGCTTTTGTGAGAGATGCATGATTGACGGTCGATTCGATTGCGAGGATAGAGTAGGTATATCCGCGTGTCTGACGTGTCGCGAGACTTGGGATTTTTCGCGAGTTTTTCCGTGCGCGCGAGGTTGCGGATGACGAATGGTATTGGGGGATTGGTGAATATAGGCAGTTGAGAAAGTTTTAGATGGGTGGTTATTTTCTGTGCGCATAGGCTAATGAAGAGAGTCTCTGTAAAGTTGAATTAGTGAAAAACCTGCTAAACCTTAGTGGAAATGCTGTAGCGTATAGAATTAGTATGGATGTTCGTAATAATTCTATGGTGGAGCAATTTCCACTAATGTTTAATGGTTTTTTCACAATTATTGCACTGATGGTTCGTGTATCATTGTTGAAATAGTTACTTGGTCATCAAAGTTGGAGTACACCGTTGATTCGACATACAGCATTTTGTATACATTTTATAGTTCACTTTCTTTTAAAATTATAGAGACATTAATTCTAAAAAAAGTATAACGACATCTATATATATCCAAACAAAGTATATTATTACATAACTATACAAGTATTTTTCCATTTTCTCTTCAATTCTTTGCGAACTCTTAATTTTCGTTCATTATCTTAGTTATCCACCGTTCTTCTTCGCGACGTTATATATAAATACACCCCAGATAAGCCCGATAACAATCGAGATAATAAAGAAAACCAACAAGCCAAACAATTTAATCTCGCTTTACACACCACCAAACAATCATATTTATTCCAATTGCCATGATCCACTCTCGCCAAAAACCAAAAACACACACATATACGCAAAAGCCCTGGGCTCAAGGCAACAACGACCGTATATAATTCCCGAACTTACCCCTGCGCACGCATATATATACACACTTACCCCATTCCAGCGCCTTAACAGCTCGCGGGGCTCCCCCGCGTTCTCTTGTTTACACGCGCCGCGCTGTGTTGCGTTATTCCAGCACTGCTGGTGGGTTTTCGACTCCTATATACGCGCATTGTGCAACAACGACGACGACGACGGCACCTTCCTCCACCTCCGGCCAATCACATTACGCGCGCAGCCGCTGCGGTTATTGCCTCCCCTCGATATTGCGCGTCTTTGTCGCCGCGACTCCATTCATTAAGGCCCGTGTCTTTTCCGCGTGTTTTCTGAGGTTCTATATATATAGTAGAGGACGGTCACTCGAGACGCTCGAGAGGATTTTCGGTACACGTCGCCGCCGGAATAATTAAGCTGGAGGGCTTTTAACGATCGCGAAGATCGCCCGACGAAGACGAGAGCTCGTTGATAAATATATATTCCTTCTTCCGCGAGGACTCGGCGTGGAATTTCGCTTATTTAAATGGCCTTGAAACAGTGCGCGAGCGGAAAAGAGAGAGAGAGAGAGCTCTCGAGGACGCTGCGCGAATGATGAGGGGGGCGGCCGAGTGCTGTTATATTCATATTTTTAAAGCGATTACGTAATTATTCTGATACTGCTGCTGTGTTAAGGTTTCGTGCGGGAATAAAGCGTTGTTGTTAGTGTATATAAAGGAGGAGTTTCGTTGAAGAAAGTTGCCTCACGCGGCGGTGAATTTCGAAAACAATTAAACGTGTTTCGAGCAAACGCTGCGAAACATAATATCGATTTTCGCACAAACAATAGACGTTTTAATTATACGAAGTAAACTGTAATATTATACACGACGAAAATATACCGCTTGTTACGGTTCGCCTGGCAATAATCCCATAAAAACATATTTTTCTCGTCCGACTTATGCAACCTCTCGCTCCGTAATACATAAACTCCACTCCCGTCTTCAATTATTCGAAAAAAACACATAATAATGATCGATACCATCGCGCGTTCGGTGATATAATGTATACGCACTCCCCCTTATCCTACTAAAAAAGAGAGCCTAGCAGCGCAGCGACATCTCATTAAAAGCGCAATCTCATTTTAATAACCTATTCTACTACCGATCGCCTCTCCCCTTCCGATATAAATCACATCGAGCCGAGAACGCTGCACGACACAATATCCGCGATATTTTTTTAATTTATCATCGTCGGTCCAATTAGCGTCGAGTCCTCCTCCGCCCCTCAGCTTTCATTCGACCGATATTACCGGAACGCGCCCCGGAACAGAGGAAAACGAGAGAGAGAGAGGAAGGAATCACTTGTATACGACTCGATTGTGGAAAGGCACGTTGCCGTCGCCTTCAATATCCCGGGCTTTCCTCTTTATTATTTCCCTCCCCCGTCGTTCGCTTTTTCATGCTAATATTCGCGAGTGGCTAGGATAGGAAGGAGGAGGCTTGACATCGGCTCTGCATTCGAGAATCTTTTCTTTGCGCGCGCGCGCTTTCATTATGTTCTTATTGCTGTTTTTTTGCGACGCCGAGCGGTAGGAGGAGGAATATTTATGCGAGAGGGAGAGGGAGAGACGAGGCTTATTGACGGCAGACTATCAGGCGATCTTTGGGCGTGTTTGTGATCGCGAGGTAGGGGTGGGGTTTTAATGGTCAAGTCGATGCGAGGCTGTATTGATAGCAATTTTTCTAGATGAATTTTCTCTGCGATAAGGGCCGCGTATTGAGAGCTGGCTCGAGGGTTGCTGTATTGATTGGTAAGTGGGGGAGGATTAATTTTCAGAGATGGTTTGATCTCTGAGAGGGAGAAATAAGTTTATTAAGATGAAGAATTAGACTTTGTTATTTTAATAAAGAAAAATTGCTGTTTTAAAGGGAGAGAGAATGAAGAGTTTGAAATTTTATTGATACGTGTATACACTTGAGTTACATTGCGCCTCCAATTATTGAATTCAACATTTTCAGGGTAAACTGAAATTCTGCAAAAGTTCGCGCAATTTCCTCCGCACACCACTTTGATGCCATTTCTTCTTTTTTTTTCATTCCATTTTCGCAGCGCTCGCCTAAATCGAGCGTTTCCTTACGTCGGCAATCGATCATGGAATACATCAAGTGATTACCATTACCTTCTTCTTCTCGTAAACTTCTTTTTACCTCCGCGAGTTTCTGGTGTCGAAAGAAAGTAGGATTGATGGTTACTGCCTTCCACCTGCCCCGCCCGTATTATCGCGGCGCATTAGTATCGATTACAATATCGCGTACATTTTTATTCTCCAATTAATCTCAATTCCTTTTATCTCCCCGCGCTATATATATGCAGCGCACTTTTTATTGTTACCATGAGCGATGAAAAAGTTTGACTGCGAAAATTTCATTGCACATTTTAGCGTTATTATATCGGTTTGGCGTCGATGAATAATTCTTTGGGGGTGATGTATTATTTCATCCGGTGATTAACGTTCGCGTATATCACTTTTTTTTCAATCAAACCTTTGAATGATTAAGATAGATTATGACAGGTTATATTATATTCAGTGGAGAGAATTTATGAATATAACATTGATATTTAATTCGAATAAAAATATAAAAAATTTCCTATTGGATGAAACATTTGTTTAGTGGGTTGAACCGAATTGAGGAGAAAAGCGTGAACATTTTCCTAAGCTGGAATTCAATAAAAGATTTTCGATTTCGAAAGATTTTTCCCGCTGAATGCGGGATCCCCCGTGAAAAAGTATGCCGCTCTGCAATATTGAACAAGTAGTAAAGTGCGGGATTTGTCGAGCCGTTCGAGTTTTATAACAATATGTTATTCAGAGCGTTTCTGGATTTGCGAAAGTTTTCCGCTACCGTCTTTTTAGTTTGCTAATACCGAGTTCGGGAATTCTTTAACAGTGTAACTTTTTATTTATAGTCGCGATGAAATTTTTTTTTTCGTATTAAATTCTTGCATAATACTCGAAATTCGTATTATGTACATAAAAATCCACTCCATTTTGGAATTCAAAAAACTTTTATGAAATACAATGCATCTTATATTACAGAACTTTACCTACTACATTATGAAATTTTCTTAAACCTCAACATTTAACATAAACTTTTACACAGTACACTAAATAATCCACTTCAAATCAAACTCCTTTCTCGACCGACCGAATTAACCCTAACACACACCTCGCGTTCTCCAAAAAAAAAATCTAACAAACCAATTTTCCTCCCCGTAAAACCTTCTCTCGACCGCCAGCAGCAGCAACACCACTGCTAACTTCATCGCATTACCAGCTAACCGTGCCACCATCGCTCTTCCGCCTCGGCCACATTTCTTTCTCCTCCCAGCACACGGATTACCCGTAGAACCTCCGGCACAAGAAAGCATCGACACCACCGCCAACTCCAGACACTCTCTCTCTCTCTCTCTCTCTACAAGAAGTGTAAAACAAGAAAGTGTGCGCTGCTCCCTTGTAACGGGCCAGCAAAAAGCAACTCCTGCCGAAAAAGACCAGACGCTGCTACTGCGAAGAGATAATTTTCCCGGGGTTACGCCTCTGAGAGGTCGAAAACAAAGAAGCGGGGGGCGAAGGAAAAGCGCGCGAAGTGAAAGCGAGAGGGAAAAGTCATATCGAGGCGAAAGGGTGGCTGTGGGTGTATTCTCGAGCGCTTTTACGATCGCCCGACGATAAGCATCGTATTGGTTCTCGAGTTTTCTTGGCTTGCGTTGGTGGTGATGTGTGAGCGGTGTATACGGTGGAGGAGTCAGCTGCGTATTAGTTTTTCATTTGTTGTATCCGGGTTTATACGGCCTCGTGCTGTTTACGGCGGGTTATCGAGTGCGGATTGATGAAGTGCGCCGTGGTCCGCAGCGTTGTTTGTGGCTCTCTGCTGGTGAAGTTGTAAGATGGCTGGTATGAGGGTTCGTGTATAGTGTGAAAATGGGTTTTGTCCTCGGAAATGGTGGTAGGTTTGTAATTTGGATTTTTATTCGGGTAAAAATAATCTATTTGTTCTTTGTTCTTCCTACTAGTGTTCAAATTCATATTATAGCAGAAATAACTTGGATAATTAATTTTGTAGTTTTACATTATTTTAGTGATGCTGATAACAGCACTGAATTATTAAGGGAGCTAGACACCTTTTTTTCTGAAATAAAAAAAGTCATTTTTTAATACATAAATATAAACTAATTATATCCCACTTTTCATACATAAAAGGGGGTATAAATTACCTCAGCGTAGACCTTGGTGTGGGCTTTATATAGTCCAGAACTATAGTCATCGATAAAATAAGTTTTTTCACTATCCGTAAGCTTTCAAATTTTTCTGCGGATGGATTGACTCCAGTTTTGAACTAAATTACTCCAAAATAGTATAATTCCCATATGAGTGTAGGGATTTAG
>UXGD01006144.1:0-13063 GCA_900474315.1 Torymus auratus
ATATTAATATAATAAAATGAATCGATAAATTATTTTGAGGAAGCTAAGTGCCAAAGAATTGGCAGCGGTTTTTTAATGATGTTTATACACACTAATATGTATATCTGCACCAAGAATTTTTAATATATGGAAGAAATTAATTTCTTCTCTGTTTATATTGTTTTCATTATATAAAAGTTAATGCATAATCTGAACGAACGAATCTGAATTAAATTTCTTTTTCAAATTTACTTATTAATGTGCTTTATCAATTTTAAATAAAGATTATTTTTATAAAGATTATCCACAAGAGCATGAAAAATTTTATTTATTTCAATACTACAAAAATATAAAACTTTAAACATATGATTTTGTCGAAACTCGATTTTTGATACGCCATATTTTCTTGTATGAAGCTTTAAACTAGGGAATACGAAATTTGTATAGTTTCTCTATACTTTCTCTTTGAAAGTTACAACGTCGTACGATTTTCGGTAAAGAAAATAATTTTTCCTAGAATTAGGCTCATCTACTGAAATCCTGTATCTGTATCCAGGTAATGATTTATTGGGGTTTTCGTGCTTCCGCACAAATATTGAACCCCATACTTTGTATGGAGGGACATTTTAGTCTACAGGCGGTATATGATCTCCAGGTATACAAATACGCTGCTACTCAATTAGCTTTTAGTCATAAGTTTCTAGAACAGCTGTACTCAGATCAATAAACGTTAGATAGTGAACCACACTTATATACAGTATTATATTGTAAAGTTATAAAATAAACTAATTTTTTTTAATGTTGATAAAGATTTAATACAAAGAAAGTTTAAACAAAAATAGAGATAAATTACATAAATGCTTTATATTAGTTTTAGGCTCTATAAATTCGATTTAAAAATATTTTTTCCCGCGAGTGTATGTGCATGGGAATATATGATGCATAATATGCTACTTGAGCGCTTTATATTTGTTATATGACATTTTTTCCGTTTTTTTCAGATATTTCTCATGTCATGTCTTACATGTTACAATAATTAAAAAATATGCATAAATAGATGAAAAAAAATATGAAACAATATTGAATTTTACATGGTAATTTATATTTACGTATAATTAAGGTGATGTCCGGCCCCCTGTTATCGACATTGGTAGGGACCCGTTTTCCTTTTTCAATTTTTAATTTTCAGAAACTCTTTGACATGTAGATTTAGAAAAGGACTACAACGTATCAAAAAGATGTTTTCTTAAAATTGAAAATTCAATGAGAAAAATACCGGTACCTGCAATCGTCGGTAACAGGTAGACCGCGCATCACCTTACAAAATGAATATTTGAAGTCTGTTCAAATTTAAATACAAAAAATTATTCAAGTCAGATAGTTCAACAGCAGCCCATTTTCTTGAAATTGTTAGCCAAAACAGACGCGCAGACTTTTTCTTGGTTCCGAAGATTACAGAGCCGCTGGAGTTAGCGCCGCGTCCTCATCGGCCTAGTACTTGAAAGAATCTTGATCGTCGTTGGGAACAGAACATATTTTTCTCAACTCAGGCATGAAATATGGCCTTTTCGCGTGTGAAAGTAGTAGTCTCATCATTTCCTCACAGTTTCAGACGCTCGGTGAGAAAGACGAGGTCTTGCTGGGGGTTTCGGGACGATCGAGCCATTTCGGCCTCCAAGGATCTCTTCCTGTCGGCGATAGCTGCAGCCCGCAGATGAAGTGGTACGGATTCCTCGAAGATCCACCAATCGTCGAAGGTAGGGGTTGCAGTGCTGGACTGCGCCGGCGAAGTGTCGGGAGCCGTTTCTCGTGACCTCTTCTCTGACATTGTTGAAGTCGACTGATGGAAGATCTGGCAAGTTTGGGCCATTTATACCTGCCAGACAGTGGTTTGCTCGGGGGAGTAAAAGCTGTCATTGTCTGACTCGATTGTAGGGTAAAGATGGCGAGATGAAATGGGTATAGGGAATATACGTATTTCTAACTGTTCTAACTACAACTGTTGTCAATTGTATTCTTGTCACTTTGTTTTTTTTTTTTTTTTTATACTTTTGCAACTATTGTTTGTTCATTTAGTCGCCCTTTTGAGCTTATTTGCCGCACGCGTAAATGTGCATATGTGGAGTAGAATATCCAGAAAACGGTAAATTTTTTCGAACCTTTTTAAAAATATATTTTTACTCTTAGTGCTATGAATCTTCGAACTAGGAAATTTTGTTGTCTACAATAACTTTTTAAACGATTTATTTTTATATTTAAAAACTTGTAAACTTATTAGCGCCCCTATGCAAATCCGGCACTGTCTCGAAGATCAAATATATATACCTACATTCGTGCGAAATTGGAGCACGATCAAGTACATCAAACTAAAACGGGAAATCATTTTTAAAGTGTGCATATTGTTCATTGCTTTTTTTAAAATTATTATTTTGTACGTAAGAATTCATAATAGTGTACTGTGCCTTCGTATAGCACTAGTGTACAATTTATAAAACTACTGTCTCATAACGTTGCTACTCGAAGCATAAAGCGAGGAAAAGGCTAATTTTTTGTGAGCACGTAGAAATAATAAAATCTTTATCTTATCATGTAGTGTTAAGCGTAAACCGTCCAATTATTGTTAATACTTCTGCACTTGTTTTATTGTAAAAATGCAAAATATTTTAACTTTGTCATAAATTTTTACCGTTGATAAAAATTATCAATAGCCTTGGAAAGCAACTTTACTTATTTACTCAAATTTAAAAAAAAACTGTTAGTAAAACATCACTTGCTACATGTTAACGAAAATTCAAATTTTCGGCCGTTAAAAACAAAAATCGCATACCTATACAAGAATTTCAATAGCTCAAAAGCCTCACATAAGAAATACATTTTACTTAACTAAGTACACCCACTCATCATTAAAAAGAAAAAAACGTGCAAGTAAGCAAACGAGCTCTATAATGTAACACGTCACGGGCCTGCAAGCAACCATAGACGTCGCGTTGAGAGCGTTAACCGGCAGTTTGTTGAAAATAACACAATAAAAGCTTCACCGCCGCCGCCGCGCAGCAGCATAATTGGTTCGGCACAGCGGCGTAATAGGGGCCACATCCTCCCTCTCTCTTTCTGCCACGCGATTATTCAGGTGCCGGCGTTGCGGTGCGCGCGCGCGTGTGCCACGACACGAGGGGGGCCGCGAGTGGTAAGCGCAAGTTGAGGCGAGCATTAAAGTAAGCAAGCAAGTGAGTCGTTGGGCCAGATGCGCTCGCCGCCAAGATGAACATCCCGGAGAAGCTGCGCCAGCTCGACGCCTACCCAAAGACCCTCGAGGACTTCCGGGTCAAGACCTACGGCGGTGCTGTCGGTGGGTAGACGGCTGCTACTGCTGCTGTTGTCGTTAACCTAAAGCGCGACTGACAACGGCTGGTACCTGCGCTTGTGTTTATACGTGCGGGAAAGGGGATTGTCAGTGGGGTCTTTTCATGGCTGTTGATGTTGTTGTTTTGTTAAAGGGATGGTTGCGAGGTCAGATCAGCTGTTTAGGGCCGTGACGAGGCGAGGAAATCTTCTAAGTGGAGGATTATTTACTTAAGAAGACAGTGAAAGGCGTTTTGTTGTGAAATGCCTCTTTTTGTGATATTTGTGAATGTCTTCTGTAGTTAGTGTTGAGTTTTAAAGTCTTAAATACTTAGTTACTATCCACAATGTGAAAATTGTCTGTTTAATTTATGATGGAGAATATTAATTACACATATTCTCATTAATTATAAACATATTTTATTTATTTTGGGAGGGTAATTTTCATTCTTTAACTAAATCAATGAAAAACTGAACAGATTTTATGTAAAAAGATCAATTAACTTCGCAATAGAGTATTCTTGTAAAAGTGTAAAATCTGTAAAATTAAGTCGTCTTAAAAAATATATTTTCTATTTTTCAGTAACAATAATAAGTTCAATCATCATGATGATACTTTTTTATTCTGAAGTCAATGACTTCCTGACACCAAGTTTGAAGGAGGAATTGTTTGTTGATACTTCCAGAGGTTCCAAATTGAGAATCAATTTGGATATTATTGTTCCAACAATAACCTGTGATTGTATGATTTTATTTATTATTTAAAATTCTTTTAAAACAATTTTGACTGCTTTAATAAAACAATATACTTTTTTCCAGTGTTATTCTTAGATGCTATGGATACAACTGGTGAGCAACATCTGCACATAGATCATAATATTTATAAAAGGAGACTAGATCTTAATGGAAAACCTATAGAAGAGCCAAAGAAAACAAGTACTTTTATTTACAATCAAAATTTATTTATTCACTCAACTATCTATTTTACAATTTATTTTTTTTAATCATTGTTTTTTTCTAATTAGATATTGTTGAGGCAAAGAAGACTACAGAAAAGGTAAATCATAATAAATGTAATAAATTATTTACAATTTAAGCTATTAGAATGTTTCATAAAATAAAATATTTATTGCAGCCTGCAGATAACTCAACTGCAACAATGTGTGGTGACTGTTATGGAGCTGCAAGTGAAGAACTAGGAATAAAGTAAGCCATAGAAAAAAAGTATAGTGTTTTAAAACAATCATGTAATAATTGATATCTTACAGATGTTGTAATACTTGTGAAGATGTTAAAGAAGCGTACAGAATTAGAAAATGGGCCATTGTTGACCCCAGTAGATTTGAGCAGTGTAAAAATGATAAATCTGTTGAGAAAATGAAACATGCATTTACAGAAGGATGTCAAATTTATGGATATATAGAGGTCAATCGAGTAGGAGGAAGTTTTCACATAGCACCTGGTGATAGTTTTTCAATTAATCATTTACATGGTGAGTTTTGAATGAAAATCATGTAAAAAACAACTGTAAACAAAATCAATGGAAAAGAAAATATTCAATATATTTTTTTCTAGTGCACGATGTACAACCATATTCTTCAAGTCAATTCAACTTTACGCACAAAATTCGGCATTTAAGTTTTGGAACAAATATTCCTGGTAAAACAAATCCCATTGACAACACCTCTGTCATTGCTCCAGAAGGTAGGTGGTAGTACTCTTTTTCCTTAAGATTATTTTATTGAAAAAAACAACAATATATACTGGGTTTTACAATGCCAGGCAGTCTATAGCTATGTACAATGTTTTCAGTGTACTAGCACCGAATACCAGTTCCAATTGCCATAAAAGTTCCAAAAGTTCCTCCTCCTTGTAGCATTACTTTGCCAACACTGTTAACTAATTCTCGTCCCCGCATGCCATGCCTGTAATAGTACTTATTGTTATTAACTGTTTTAATTGTATTCATTATAAAGATATCGTTAATACTGTGATAACATTCATTTAATCAACATTTAAATTAGGAGTAAATAATGTTTATGTATGAAAAATTCAGTGAACTTGCATAGTTACACATCACACAATATTTTTCGTACATTTGTTCATACAACTCATCAATGTTGCATGTAATAATTTATTACTCAATTAGGCTCGGCTTATCATCGTCATCATCACTAACCCACATTTTTCCGGCTAAAAACACCGCTTCTCGTCAGCACGCATACACCATTTTTTCAATGTAAAAACAGATGGTAAGTACCCATACCTTAGTGCCGTGAAACCACCGAAAAGAGCGCCGGAGGCCATTCCCACGCAAAAACCGATCGTGAAGCCCATTTTCATCCTCTCGAAACACGTTGGCCCATGCTGATAAGCACCGCCGGGTACGACTGGCATCGTTACCTGAAATGTAATTCGATAAGAAACCCATTCTTCGAGCAAAATTCGACGTAGATATTTACTCACGAGTTGCAGTTTGTCCCTGTCGATCGATTGATTTTGTGGGTTTAACCGAGCTCGCGGCCGAACACGTTAATTCGCACTATATTTTTGTCTGGAACCGAGAAGTTGCCAATGTCGCCATATTGAAGACGGCACGCGCTGCGGGGTGTAGAGAGAGATGGAAGAAACAAGAAAATTGCGCAATAATCCAAAGCGCATCTTCTGCTTGGAGGAGCGGGAAATTCAAAGATGCTTTGTGCACGTGATGAAATGAATTATTGAATAAAAAAATTGAAGATTATTAAAAGATCTATAATTATTTATGTAACTGATAAAATATTAAAAGCTCTACTTATAAACTAATTATTTAATCTTAGAAATTGTTTCAATAGAATAATAATTGGGTTTATTATGTTTCAGGAGGGATGATATTTCATAATTATATCAAAATAGTTCCTACTACGTTTATGAGATTGGATGGATCAATTCTTCAGACCAATCAATTTTCAGTTACCAGGCATTCTCGAAATGTGTCACCTTTCTCTGGAGATTCTGGTATGCCTGGAATATTCTTCAGATATGAACTAAGTCCACTGATGGTGAAATACACACAGACTGTGAAATCCATTGGCCATCTTCTAACGAACACTTGTGCTATTATTGGTGGTTGTTTTACTGTTGCCAGTATTATTGACAGTTTCCTGTATCATTCAGTTCGTGCAATACAAAAGAAGATTGAACTAGGAAAATTTAGTTAAGAGAAGCTAGTCAAAATTTAAGTTTGACCAATTTATATGGATCATGTTTTTTATTTTATATATAATTTGTACAATGGATGAACTTTTTATCATGTAAATTAAAAGTAATGAAATTAACAAATTTTTAAAATTCTGTATATAATTGAATTTTCAAAACCAGTAAAAGTATTTTCAGTTTTAAATATAATATTGTCTGTTTTCTGAAAATTTTTTTTTAATTGGTTGTTTGTATGGTTTGTAAACATGTATCTAATTTTATATTATAAAAAAATAGATCTAAAATATCCTTATTTATAATTTATATTATAAATAAAGATATATTTTCAAGCTATTAAAATCAATGTATAAATTTGGAAACAGTAGGAATGTAAAAAAAGGATGATAAATTTATAATATAACAAAATTTATTTATACAACTTTAATAATAACAATATTTTAACGTGTTTTCAAAAATAGATTGTAAGTTTCTACTGATGTTTTTGTAATATCTCTACAAAATTCTGCATCAGAACCAGATATTAATGATTTTGGAGAAATATACCCTGGTTTTTTAGGATTATATTGTACCTTTTTTAACTCCATAAGGAACTCATGTCTATTCTTAACACGACTTTTGCGACATGTTAGAATTTCAGCTTGTGAAGCTATTGTTAAATGTGACAAACTCATTACATTATGGATATAATCAAACGTTTCAACAATTTTTCTTCGAGCTGAAAATATAACAAAATAAATGTAATAATAATGTAAATAAAAAGAATCACTATTCATATTTTGTTATGATTTAACTAACTTGTTATACTCACAATTCATCCAGAGACGAGGTTTTGACAATAGCAAGACTTTCGTTTCGTCTTTCTGAAATCCCATTTCTTCCCGTACAGCAAATGTGTTTTCATGGATGTGCTTTATATTAAACGTAATAAGTTTTGGTTGTTTAGTTGCTAAAAATCGTACTTCAGAACCACTCAGTTTGAACTCATTTTGATAATGTCCAAGTCTTTCATCTATATGTTTGGTAGCCCATGTAAGCCATGTTGGATTTTTTGTAACGATTCTTGCTATGCTATCCCGTGTAAATTTGTGTGCTCTTAAATATCTTATTCTAGTTTTCATGTCATCCAAATCTTCTTGCAGTATCGTTGGACATGCTGTTATAACATCTCCTAAGGAGTTAGCTGGTACACCACAATCGTGAAGAAATTGAATATATATAGGCAGTTCTTTATCCAAATCTATTGTTAGTAATGCTCGCATGTGATCATGATTGGTTTCAACTTTGTACAGTTTTACTCCAAGTTTAACGTATTCCTGGATGAGCTTAGATTTGTTAGAATAGGCTGCAAAATTAAAGGTTGGGAGAAAATTTGGACCATAATCTGACAGATCTTCATTACATTCATCTAATGGTTTTGGAACTGCAGTATTGAATTCTTTCATAAAATCATTTACATCAAACTCATCAAGCGATAAATTGAGTTTGATAGGTCCTTCAGGAGTTGTAATCACTTTCTGTCTTGAAATTGCTTTGGTTTGTTCCTCTGATGTAAGGGCAAGTTTGTCTTGGTCAACATAGCAACTGGTTCTCACAGCATTCATGTTTAAAACTGTAGAATCAGCTTCAAACTCTAATTCACTGTTAAAGGTATGCCTTTCATTAGGATAAACATTTGATTTAGCAGTTGAAATTGTATCATTTGAAGCACTTTCATCATGCCTGGTCTGAGCCACTTTAATCTCTCTTTTTGTATCATTTTCTTCTGGTATTTCAGAATATTTTGGATCATCGATCAATTTATAATTTCTTTTGTATTTCATACGTCTGGTGTGTTTTGGTCTTTCTGAAACATCTTCATTATCTCTGAAATATTTTTTTGGCTTTAATTTTGGATCATGAGGTGCATTTGACCCAAAAGTTACCTCTGAAGAATACAATCTTGTTACGATTGGGTGACTGTATTCAGCATTGCGCGATGAAAGTTGTATTAAACGCGCTATTGTCTTGTAACGAGAAAATGTCATTTTGTTGAACTTTTTTAAAATAAAAAATACGTCAGTATACGTAAGTTTAACCTATTATCTATGTACATAAACTACACAATAATACTGAATCACTCTTATTATTATAACATGAAACAGATTGCATGGCTTTTCAAAAACAACTGATCAGAAATCTTTTTTCAACTTATTAAATTAAAACATACTTTTTCGACACCTTATCAGCACTTTGACGGCTTAACGCCTATACGCAACAAATAGCATGTACAGACAGTATGCAGTCGACACCAGTTCGCCATTTGCAAAATTTTGAAACTTAGCCTTACCTGTATAGGTAGTGAGAATGCAAGAGAATGAGAAACTTATTGGCTGCTCCAAAATTATTGTTGTCAAATATGTTTGAGCTTTAAACAATTATATTATATTAATATAATCGAAATGCATTTATTTAAATGACTAATAAGCGCGTTAAGAAGCAGTATTTAAAATGTTGCGCACTTATGAGGGAATGCGTTACATTTCCGACAAACAGGTCGTCGTTTTTGACATTGGGAGTGCCTATACAAAGTAAGGGAAATTGAACTTAAAAATCCTTTGATTTTTCGAAAATGGGTAATAACTATTAATTTATTTTGATTAGGTATGGTTATGCTGGAGAACCCTCGCCACGTGGTATCATAAGGACGGAGATTAAATGTCCAGAGACCAAAGAAATAAGAAAGATCTTTAGTTATAAAAACGAAGATGATCTGTACCAGCTACTTGTTGAATTTTTACATTACATATTTTTCAAGTAATTGTATTTTTTTACTTTTATTTTTTCATGTTGAATTAATATTTAATTGGGGTTTTAATTTGACAGGCGTGTGGTGATAAGCCCAAAAGATGTAAGGATTGTTATTTTGGAATCGCCACTGATTCCATCAAAGTTTAGAAATACTTTGGCAAAGGTGCTGTTTCGGCATTTTGAAGTAGGGTCACTAATGATCCTTCCAACACATTTAGTCACAATCAGTACACTTGGAATGGATACTGCATTAGTATTGGATGTTGGTTATGAAGAAGCAACGCTCATTCCTATTTATGAAAGTGTACCAATACTCAAAGCATGGCAAGCTCTTCCTTTGGCTGCCAGAGCTGTTCACGAGTAAGTTTTGTTCTGATTCTTTTAAATATAGAATATTTTATTTATTTGAAATATTATTGAGTGTAAAAAAATCAATATTTTACAGACGTATCAGTCTAGACATGAAAGATATTATAGCAGAAAATGAATTGAATGAAAAATTAATTGAAGATATCAAAGCTCAATTATGTTTTGTAACAACTATGGACCGATCTGCAAAGTTAGAATCTGAAAATCCACCTGCATCACCTCCTAATGTAAAGTATTATACTACCAGAATGTTTGAAGTCCCTGGAACTGTAAGGGAAAAAGCATTTGAGGTCTTGTGGGACAGAGATGCAGATAATTTAAGCATACCAACAATGATTTTAAACTCATTATTAAAGGTACTTGTTCATTTTATAGGTCAAAAAGTTTGCTTGTGTCTTTGGCAAGAAGTTATGATAAAATATTTTTGTTTGTAGTGCCCAGTAGATACAAGACGACAATTAGCTGAGAATATTTTATTAATAGGTGGAACTGTGATGACCAAAGGCTTTGCAAGCAGATTAAAAGCTGAACTTTTGTACTTAGTTAATAGTGAACTTTACAGTGAAAAATTGAAAGTAAGAACTTTTAAATTTCACAAAGCACCAAGTAAACCAAATTATACTGCTTGGCTGGGTGGTGCCATTTTTGGAATAGCAGACTTACCATCACGTTGTGTTTCTAAAGAAAATTATCTTGAATCTAATCGAGTGCCTGATTGGGTTAGTCTTATAGATAACAAAAAAGATGAAACCTCTAACACTATTTAACATTGAGTTAGTCATGAATCTTTTTACAAATTTTATTACACAATTTATTTGCTATGGAAAATGGCTTTACACTGTATAAAACGATGTCTACGCAATTTATATATTTATAATCAATTTCATATAATTTATTCTTATTGGTTTTGTATAGCTTTTTCGTGCAACTATTCAATGAGAGTAATAAATACTAATGTTTTACGACAATTCTCATTTTTTATTCTTTATCCTTATACTTGCAGATGTTTTATCAAACAGTCAAGTAACAAATAAAATACTTTATTTTCACAATGTTGTCAACAACGTAAGCTTCTCATTAAGTTGAAGTTGAACTTTAATAAGTTGCGATAGCGCAACAACCATCAGAAGATCCTTGACATTGCTGTTGAACATGTTATCAAACTGATCGCTGCTCATCTTGGGTACAGAGTTAACCATATCAAGAAGTGCTCTTCCTACCTATAAAAATATCATACATAAACAATCAGAAATTATATTTTATCCTTTTCAATCACAAACCATAAGAAATAAAATTACCTGATTGTCAGGAGGAGTTTTTCCAGACAGTACATCATCAACATATTGAAGAACACTATCCAACATAGAAGACAGCTTTGAGCTCGCTTCAGCAATCTGTGCAAGATCCATCATGGGTTCTACAACACCACCTGGTTTGTTTCCTTGCATTTGTGTGATAGTTTTGGAACATAATTGCAATCCAACAATTTCAGGATCATAAGATTGTACCTGAACAGATTATTTAATTTATAAATCTAACTTTATACATTTATTATGCGTTTATATATAATATACGTTACTTTATACGTTTTTTACAACTTAAAGTATAGAATAATTATCATACCTGTACTTTGGCTGGTGTAAACATGCATCCAGTTTTGCCACTTGGAACTCCTAATCGTACACAAACATAAGCCCTTATACCCATTCTTGTTGTGTTCTCCAGTGTTGTGTCTACTGTCAAGTGAATGGGATTATTGCACTCACGAGCATAGTACTCGTGAATCACGAAGGAATGATTTGTAACCTGATAAATAATAAACAATACGTATCAATATTTTTATTTTCACAACAAAATATTAGATTTAATTAAAAACCATAATCCTACCTCATTGCCAGTAGCCCACCATCCTACAATATTTTCCTGAGAATTTACCCTACGATTCAGCTCGTACAAATCCATGGCATAGTTAAGTTCAGCATCAACTTGGTCTTCATATTCCTTGTGTGGGACACAGAAGCAGTTGGTCACCTCCACAACACCTTTCTCAACAGTTCCTACGAAACGAAAATGATAATTATCCTCTACTTACTAAGAACAATCCATTTTTTCACCAAACAAACATCACTGTGACAGTGAACATAAGTTGTCTGCCACTTGTTGTTTTGCGTTGAATAAACACTTTTCTCTCCCTGTTATCTTTAAATAACGAATCTTTACCTAGGAGAGTACCGATGACACGGTGAGCCTCGGCGCCTCGACGTTCATAGGCATCGACAATTTGAAATAAAACAACAGGGTGAACCTTAACTAAGAGGTTAAGCGCCATTTTCGAAAGGTGTGTGCACGCGTGGTGTGATCGACGGCGACGAAATCACGAAAGGCAGCCGGATAACGGCACTGAAGTTAGCTGCTCTTTCATACATGCTTCGAAATTCATTGCAAATGATGCTTCTTCGAATCGATTGCTCGATGCTGTTTATATCGAAGTCCGCAAATTGAATTAACCGCGGCAATAGCTAGATATTAATATCAATAAAAAATAGTAAATAAAAGTGATTTGTTAATAAATAACATATAAATAATAATACGGATATAAACAAAAAAAACTTTTATCCTCATTTTCATTACATATGTTATGCACAAGTTAATGTTTTATTAAAATGTTTATTAAATTAAATATTTGTGATTGAAATGAATTATTTTTAATTTATCATATAATTTATTAGCATTTTAATTAAATATAGTAAAAATATATAAGTGTATTTATGAGTTTAACCTATAATACTTATACATCATCGAAATCTTTATAACAATATTTTCAACAAATATTTACAAATTACATTTTTCTATTACACTATTGCTCTTTTGTTCAAATTCAATCAGATTGCAATTGAAGAGTCAGATTATTCCTCCTCGCACCTTCCTACATTTTCATAATAAAGAAATAGGTATTGTCCAATCTGGTGTAAGAATGTATGACGTACTTGGTAAATTCCAAAATAAATATATAAAAATAGTATAAATTTAAGATTTTCTTTGAGCCCTGCGTGAAAATATAATATGAGATCTCATATGAGATTGTAATTGAGATCTCATATGAGACCTCATCTGCAATTTTCATTAGTTAATAAATAATTTATTTTTGCAATAAATTAATTTTTTATAATATTTATTTTTTTAATAAATATTATATTTTATTGAATATTTAGAAATAGAATGAAATAAAATATTTACGTTAGTAAAATGTATTTATAAAACTTTATTGCTCTTTTTTAAGATTCATTAAAATATATTGTTTATTCATACTCTTACATTAACAATAAATTATTTATTAATTAATTAAAATTGCAGAGACATTAGATCTCATCTGAGATCTCATATGAGA
>UXGD01006145.1:0-13061 GCA_900474315.1 Torymus auratus
TTGCGTCAAATTGGTAGAATGAGTATACCAATAGCCTCGAATCACTGTCCCAACGAGAAGACGACTCTATATACGGGAAATTCTATAGTAACTCATGGCGCTCCCGTAGTAACTCTATAGTAAATTTTTTTCCGTGAAGAAGAACCCGCAAACTCAGCGAAGGCTTCGAGAACCTTTTAACTCGGCGAAGGTTTCAAAAACCCTCTAACACAGCGGAGGTTTCAAAAACCCTGTAACTCAGACGCGTTTTTTTCTTCAATTTTAAATTTTTTATGTTAAATAATCAATTCTACAATTATTTTCTGAATTTCTAATCACGTGTATTGTGCAGAAATCGTATTTAAAAATCCTACTCCTACAGAGCTGCCACCACGAAATTGAAGAAAAAACAACGCGTCTCAGTTAGAGGGGTTTGAAACTTTCTCCAAGTTAGAGAGTTTTTGAAACCTTCGCTGAGTTAAAGGGTTTTTGGAGCCTTCGCTAAGTTAGAGGGTTCTCAAAGCCTTCGCTGAGTTTATAGTGGTTATTCCTCTCAGCTGTCGAAATAGACTATTTCAGTCAATTAATAAAACAAAGTTTATACAACTTAAACAAATTTTATACATTATCACTATTCAAATGTATATAATTTTTATAATAATAAGAAGATAAATTGTAGACCTTATGGGGTTTCAAATTTCAGCATGAATGTAGTACATATTCTACGCTTAAATTATAATCTAGAATTGAAAGTTTATTTTTATTTACGAGAATATTTTACGACATGAATTTTAAATTCATGAGATTTAATATTGTTAATATCACAGATTTGCATCCTTACCTTATACATGTGGATGAAAAAAAAAACAGAATTTAATATTATTTTTCAATAAAATTGTTCTAACTGTAACAATAATATAATGCTTTCTTTCTGATTTGTAAAACATTTTAAAATGTCGAGAACCGATCTAGTAATAATTTCTCCATCAATTATGACCGGAACTCGCCATTCAAGGCAACTTTATTTTACACATACCAAATAAAAAGTCTATCGCTCATGCTACAACTAAAATGCGATTAATCATACTTCATATCAAAGTCGCTGACCTTACAGAATCGCGCACATCAACTATTCACCGTATCACTTTCCACCACGTATGCAAAAAATGTCCAAACCTTCGTTGCCGCGCGTTCGACAAAACAAAACACTTCGCGCGGCAGCTTTTGTTTACGCAAGTTCGTCGACCCCAGGCTCAAAAACTCTCTCGCGTAGTCTATACACCTACACCAATACCTATATATAACACCTCTCACTCTCTCATCGTTGCGCCGACGGCGACAAACGACTTCCTTATATTTCAATTTCGACTCGGCGCTAGATCGCACTATATACTTGCCTCTCTCTCTCTGGCGCCCGTTACACAGCGACAATTTAATTCCGCTCGCTAAAACCGAAGCCTTATAAAAGAGCGCCGTGCCGCGCGGCGAAAGAAACCGCGAGTAGCGGAAAAAGCATCGTCGTCGATAATCGCTTTCACCCGCGCGAGACACAAAGGAGCGCGCAAAGTAAAGAAAAAAAACGCGGCTGACTGTAGGTATAGTTAGAGATGACGACGGCGACAGAAGTGGTTAGGCAACGGGAAGCCAGAGATTGACATTCGCGGTGCGGCGCGCTCTTTCCGGGACGAGTCGCGGTATAGTGCTGGTGGTGGAGCGCGTTCTCACGATAAATAATTAATCGCGGCGGAGATGCTCGATACGCGAGCTCGGTTTCCGATAAAGAAGGGAACAGAGAGAGGTTGGGAAGTGAGGGTCGGTGATAACGGTCGATTTTTTTTCAGCGCGGTTACCAGCTGTTTTGATTTTAATTTAATTTATTATTTAGTACGAAAGTATATCTTGTTTTTATAATGTATATATTAATAGCTAGACATCGCGAAATTTTATGCATAGGACTGGTCATCATGTCGATTGAAAAGTTGTTATAATTACGATGTATTTATGAGCACCGAGTATAAAACAGCGGTACTTTTAAAAATTATAGGCGTACGATGCCGCGCTATTGGGAACTTATGTTTTTAGCACCTATATTATCATGTAACTAAAATCCTTTTATATAGATAATTACACTATAGCTTATATTGTAACTTAAAAGCTAAATACACGGTATATATTCTATACGGCTAGTAAATTGCCATTCGGGGTAGCGGATCTATTTCAACCCACTCCCAAGTATTTTTGTTTTCAAGAAACAATTTGTGAAGCGTTACAGTGTGGCATATGTTATACTTCATTTTAAGAATATTTCGCCCAATTCGTGTCAATTTTTCGAATATTTCATAAGCCACTTCATTTTTAATTTGATATTTTAATAAATTTATCGATTTAATTCTCTGCTTCTTTAGAAAAAGAGTTAATAAAAAATTTATAAATTAAAAATGTTTTATCCTTAAATCATTCAACACCTTTCAAATTTTGAAAAGTATATAAAATGAATAAAATATTTAAAAACTGGTAGAAAAAGAAATAATATTTTGATGGAATCAATCATTTCAGACTATCATTGTTACGATAATATAACGATAACTTTTCTAAATTGCCGCCATTAGATTTAGTACTAATATTATTAGGTATAAGAAATTCAAATAAAACCAATCTTCTGAAATAGAATACATTTAATAGAGTAGAAGTAGTAGAATCAGCATTATGAAGAATTCAATGTTCTATGGCACAAATATGGCTTGTCCATGTTTTATAGAAACCAAATACGCAGTCGCCATAAGCAAGAAATTTCGTCACTTCCCTTCTTCCTTCGCGATATCTGCAGAGAACATCAAAGTGCAGTACAAATACCGATCGAACTATAGAATACCATTTCCATTAACTCATAGATTTCAGCGCGTGGGCGGGAGTAAATCGAAGTGGGCTGTTTGCGCTGAAGGGTTGCCACATTGCTGCTGCTGTGCTGCTTCTGCGAGCGCGAGTGTTTTGATGCAGTTATGCATGTTGATGCGCGAGTGCGCGCGCGCTCTCGGTAATGCAAACATTTTACTGCAATTAGAATAGTTGCATATTAGTTCTTGTATACTCAATACAGTTATATCGGGGATTCGTCGAGCACTCGCAAAGTTAATTTACAAGCCGGTAGTTTAATTAATTTTAGTGCAGCGTAAAGTGCGCGCGCGTGTATGTTTATAATAATTATTCAAGCGTGCTGATTGTTATTAGTCAATAACAACAATTTCAGTAATAACAGGTAGTTTGAATGATTTTGAATTTAACTAAAATTTGTTAACGTATTGTATGGCCTGGTTAAAGTAAAAGTAAATTATTTTTCTTAATGTTAAAATTATTAATAAAACCATTATAGTTATTATTAGAGAACTATTTGATACGAAATTTCTCAAATTATTTTTAATTGTACATTAAAATTCATAAATGTGAGACAATGAAAATTTTTCAAATGTTATACATTTTTTAAAACAAAGCATGCATAAGGAATCCATTTATCTTATATGTATATAAATTAGTTTATCTATTACTAAAAAATGTTTTCTCTGTGTTTATATTATGATCTATCTTTCATGTGCATTAGTATAATTTTCTAATTGCGAATTTATATCAATTTATTATCAATGCCATGCATAAACTGAGCCAGTAAGTGCACGTAAAAAGAATGTTGTAATTTTCGTTTCAATACTGATATTTAAGTTTCGAATCTTATTTCACGATTCATTACCATAGAATTCATTGATGCCCAACGACGGAAATACTTGTGCCTTCATCACAAAGCCTGTGAAAGTTGTTATGCAATATTCATGACTCTTTATTTTAAAGAAATCATTTTAAATGTAAAACTTTTATTAGTTTAGGAATAACTGTAATTAGTATCTATATAATATAATAAAATAATTATGAAGAGATGGGTTTCAAATTAATTATATAAATACCGGATGTGCCACATCGATCCTTTTAAAAATTATATGTTTTATATCTGCAACAGGCAGATAAATAAATATTATCGTAAATTTTATATTCCTTTATACGTATTAGAGTAGTAAAATCGCTACCATGGTTTCTCAAAAGCCAATTTACATTTTAACTTATAAGCTTATAATGTAGATAAAATTTATATCGCGTTAATTGTTGTATTACTCGCTTGAGTTACATATGCTGACAAGAAACAATTCAAGAAACAATGTTCAAGACTATAAGGTATTTTTGTAGGTGTGGTATAACGTCTTTTAACCAATTTTAAATAAATCTGTAGTTACTTTGTCGCATACGAAGATTATCTTTATACCAGTAAATACAGTGCCACGAATCCCAACTATCTTTATCAACCACTCAACAATCGTTGTGAATTCCCCTATATAACAAATAAAATATTAATTTATTTTTCTTTATAAGTTACTTTTCCGCCGATGACAGATAATATTTATCACGCAGCTTAATACAAAAACGTCACATGTTACACAAAGTCCACGCGTAATAAACCACTTTCCACACAGACGTGCACAACACGTCATTCCAAATCTCGCAGCCATGTCCACCCCACCCATGAAAAATAAATTTCGCAGATCACCCCGAAAATCCTTCTCGCTCGGTGGTCTCCCTCTACTGCGTTATTAACGAATAAAATTTTGATTGACTCGATAATGAGTTCGCGGCGTTTCGACGAATTCCGACGAATGCGTTCGCTGCTACAGTGCGGTTTATTACGGGCCTGCAGCGGCGCGCCACGCGTTTATTTTCGCCGCTCCACACACACGGGAGCTGCACTAGATTTTAATAACCTTCGCGGTGATGCATCAAAATACAGTCGGCATTTTTACGACGCAAACATGTTTTTCACTTTAATATTCATATGGAGAGAGTCGCGCGATCGTATGCACACCCGAGCTGTTTACGCGCAAGCGCAGTAATATTATAATGTGACGATTGCGCGAATCGCTTCGACAGGACGTTAAATTTACAGGTCTCGTTAACAAGAGGCAGAGGGATGAGAGAGTTATGTAGCTGTGAGATGTGTGATACGAGGCAGAGAGATGATGGAGTGAAGATATGGGTTGAGAACATGATAGAGGTACAGAGACGTCGCGATAATTGAAATATGTTTTTACGTTAAATTCATAAAATTAGTCAGTTTTGCCACTATTTTCAAGAATAAGTATCTCCTGGTAGAAATGTTAACCAGAAGCTATCTATTTCATAATTATGTATACCAATCGGAAATAAATTCTGGCATTTACACTTTATAAAATGGGAGTAGAACTTTTAGATGAATTATATCATTTTTGCCTTATGATTTTTGTTAAAAATGCTTCAATTCAATCAACACGTTAGTTATAAAATATTATGGTTAATTTTCTACCAGGACCAAAATATTGAAAATTTTCGCGAGTATGTCGGTACGTACGTTCGTTTGAATTGTGATTTTTTATATACTGATCAAAAAATTCATTTATCCTAATTTATCAAGGTAATAATACTATTTCTGTGTCAAATGTGTAATAAATGTAATTTACGTGTTGTCGTTTAACATCAATTAAACAGAAATATTCAAATTTAGTTACGACTTCATTAAGCTGATAACTATAATCCATAAATTATTTAAAGACATTTGAGTAGTTATAATTAATGAAATTCAATTTAATTAACTTGTTACTGCATTGCGCGTCTATTCTAATAGGAGGCCAATGTGGATTATTGACCTTCGTTAAATTAGTCGCACGGATTGCGATTCATTTTTGAGTGCATACTAATATTTAGATCTTTCAATTAAAGTATATTATTAACAAATCGTAATACCTAATAAAATATTGTAATTTTAATGAATTTAAATGAATTTATTATTGGATATGTAGGTCAAATAAATTTTAATTTAATTAGTCACATCATCATTATTATGCTGTGCATTGAAATAGGTATATAAAAAGACAATAATATGGTAGAGGAGATACTTATAAATTGACAAAATTATCAGTACTTAACTGTTGCTACGCGGTATCCTTATAAATGTTACTCATAAATAAAAGCTATTCCTCCTTCTATATTAACTCTAGATATTGAAGGTATTATAGGCACGGTCGCAATGCCAGCATAATCAATTTTCTTTACGTAGTTCACTATTTTTTGCAGGCATCCATGCGATACCGATATTTCAAATTCAAATTAAATATATCTTTATCAATTAATTCAATTAATTGAGTTTCTAATTTTTTTTTATTCTTATTTTTTACCTTTTTGAAATTTTTTCATTATCTACATTCATGATTTTACTTTTGATTGTAGACGAGCGTGTTCGTAATGCGATATGCTAACAATATCTTAAGAAGTTTCGAAAACTGTTCTTACCATATATGGCAACTTAGTTTTAATAGCGTATTTAATTTGTTAATACAAATTAAATTTTGATTTTTGGAATAAATTTTTGGTTAACCGCCATCAACTTTCATCGTGCTAGTCATAGTAATTGGAACTAGTCAGTAATTTTAAGTGCGATTGGCGCTTCTAATTGATACAAACCTAATTTCCATTAATAATTCTAAACGATTATCTGTTCCTTTGCTCTGCTAAATTTTTCGATCTCTATTCAAGCTTTCATTTCGGAGACAATCAGTGTCGAGGCCTTACTATGCCCTCGTCAGCAAAACATATGTAAATATTTACAATGATGCTTATGTCATCAGTATCGATCGATTACTGATCCCTCGACATAAATTATTCACTCGCTTATTACCATCCTCTAGCACAATATCAATTTTTCAAAGATTAATTCTGCGCTAAAAAGTTGTCCATCTCCCTTAACCCCTTCGTTCGCCACATCTATAAAAAAAAAGAAGCCGCGCGAACACTCCGAAGACTTCCAAGCACCCGCAACTCCGACATTTCTCTTACGGTTTCCTTGAGCACGCGCGCCTCGCACGAACAGTATACACACACCCGGCGGCTTTTATAATGCGAGGCTTTTTAATCAAGTCGTTCGCAGGCCGCAGTTTATGGAGGGAAGGAGTACCTCCGATAAAACGCCGCCCGCAGTAAAGGAAAATAATTAAAACGAACGCCGCCGCGGAGTGACGACTATACCTACTCGCGATACACGCGTCGTGCGCAGCCAGGCGGTTTAAGAGCCCGTTGAGAGTAGTTGATGTCCGTAAAGTGCACCGCTTTCCGTTGTCCTCCAAATTAGCTTGACAAATAATATAAGTACATTAACACTCTTCCATCTTATTTTTCATCCTAACGTATATACGAAAACCTATACATAGCACTTCTCTCTTTTCCACGAGCGATTCTTCATGCTCACCGATCATGTCATCGAAGCTGCGCACTGCATAAGTACACTCTCCGAAGTATTAGCTCTCTATAGCTCGCTCGTGTCTCCGTCGAGTGCGCGCGAGAGAGTATGTGACCCGATTCCGAATACTTGACGAATCAATCTTCCCTCCATCTTCCGCCTCGGAGCCTCCATTCCGCGCAGCGGAGCTAAGAACATATCTCCCTCGCGCGTGCGTGCGCCATTACTCGAATTCGAGAGCTCCTAGGTACGCGCGCGTGTATAAATCATCCTTTCAAGCATCATCCGTATATATAGGTACGCGTTTGGGGAGACGCGAAGAGACTGCCGCCGGGAACACAATTCCTTTTCACCCGGCGAACTTGAGGCAATTACTCGCAAGCTGGATGCCTGGGTGGCTTTGATCGTGATCGACGTTGATTTTCTAATGAAATTTCACTCTAAGGCTGTTACAAAGTTTGCCAAACGTAAAAGTTACGCGCGATAAGTTTTTATAGGTAGCGAGTAAAAATGGTTTTGAATGATTTTAAAATCAAATATTTTTTCGAGAATTTTTTCTTTTCGTTGGTATTTGCGAATTTTATTGCAAATATTTGCTTTTCCAAGAGCTTTCCTGAAAATTTAGTTCACGGGGTTTAGACATAAATTTTATTTTATAAAGATGACAGATTGTCGATTCACTCTACAAAGATCTATACTAACAACAACTTTCAAAGTGTGACTTTTCTTTCTGTATAAAAATAGAATCTATAAATAAATAAACTCCACAACATAATAAAACTCAACGCTAAATCATTACATAAGACCCAAATCTTTACTTTCCACTTGTGAAACCAAAATCACCCCCTCGAAATCCATTACTTCCTTCAAACCCGAGCACTTTGCCATGAAACCACCTCAATACTCATCCGGTCGAAACAATAGCCAAGCCGTCGATGAATAAACAAATCAATCAACTAGCCAACCAACCTATCAATCTCATCCTCCTTCCTTTCCCCCGCAATTCACCGGCAGACGAGGGTTAAAGCAACTCGCTCGTTCGTTCGCTCGCTCGCCCATTCATACAGAGTTACATCTCTAGTTCTCGCGCGGACGCGTATGTGCGGTCACTCGGTCGGTCATAAAGTATTCCTGGGTCGGCATCGCGGGTATATACGCGCCTTCTATTATTAAATCTGGGTCGTGCCGGCATTCTCGGCCGGCCGAAAAACGATTTCGTCACAGCGAGCGGGCGAGGCGTTAGGGCGCGCGTCAACAACTGCTGTGCTGGGACAGACGATGGGTAAAGGAATAGCAGAGGTTGCATGCCATAGGTTGGGAAGAGAATTTTCTATACTTATTTTATGTTTCTTCTTGAAAGGGGGAAATCTATCTTAGTAAACAGTGATGTTTTTATGGTTCAATTTTTGTATAAGTGTAAAATTACTTTGGTTTAAAACGGAACTTGATAAGAAAGAGTATATAACGGGTAGTTTAAGCTCAAGTAAGTAAGTCGAAATCGCTCGATTTTCTCTTATTTATGAAAGGATTTTTCTGAATCCCTATAAATATAAATGCTCGACTACTTCGCTGAGGCGATTTCTAAGAAATCACAGTAATTTTTGCGGTATTCTCACAAGAAAATATTTCGCTTTTCAATCTAGTTTCATTCACTAATAAATGACTGTTTCTATACATTGACAGTTTCATAAAAAGAAAAAAAAAACGTTCATTTTCTAAAAAATTTCTTAAAAATTCATCAAACTTATATTTAGGTGACTAAGTATTTTAAAAGACCGATGGAAGTAATAGTTGGAATACAGAAAAAAAAGGAAATCGGGTCTATAACAGCGAGTGCTCTCGGCTATTTTAGCGTTCGTTCTCTGTACTTCACGCTCTGGTGCATAAGCTCTTACCTTCGGTGATCAAGTCAATGGGACGAAAAGATCGTAATGGCTCGCGGACTCCGGAAGATATTGCAGTGAAAGTTCACGAAGTCAATTATCTTCAAAATGTAACACCTAAAGTATAACCGACTTACGTATGTGCACTCCCGTACACTTAACAAAAATAAATGTATAATATCATACCGAGAAAATTACCTAATATCACTTAATCCGAGCGCGGAAGAATAATTAGAAGAACCAAGCGGGGATCTTATTTAATCCTCAACTTCGCCAAAAATGCATTCCTAAACGGCTCTCGTTAGTGAGAAACGTAGTACGAGGCTATCTTCGTCGAAAGCACCGTTGCGAGCGCAGATTTAACGGGCAGCGGGCGCCGGGATTTTCGTACTTACGCACCGTTCGTTCGTTGCGGGACTCGTCATCTTGCGCCTCGCAGCTCCGTTGCAAAGCCGCTGCTTCGCTCTTCTCCTTTTTTCCGTCGAGAGGAGAGAGCCGAGTTGTCTCGTCTATTATCCGGAATTACGCAAGGGGAACGATGATGAATTGCCTGTTTTTCTGTGTATGTTGTGTCTGTGTATGTCTTGCAGAGTATAATGTTGTGCGTATTTCTATTACGATGTAATAAAGGAATTTTGAGATTGATTGTTGTTAAAATTTATTTATAAGTGATAATCTGGATGTAGAGAGTGATTTAAGTTCGTGTAAAATATATAGAGAATTTGATTTCAGGAAGCAAGAATAAATTTAGTTTCATTAATGCTCACAATGCGTCGCCTTCGTAAAGTCTGCTCATAAATAAAATTATCAATCTCGGATATAAAGGTCCTGAGTGTCTAGTCCAATACACCCTGATAATATTCACGTCTGGAACAAATACAGTTATTACTGTTTTTTTGGAAACGCCTTTTCCACTGTCCCTAAAGGCGTTATAAGAAATCATAAAATAAAAACATCGTTCAATTTAAAATTATTATTATAATTGATTTTTAACATATAGTTTTATATTACTTTGGAATCAACGATTCCTGGAAAATACTTTTTAAATATTCTTAATAGGAATGTTTGAATATTTACATAGTTTAATTTGCATGGAGGATAAGCTTTTTTAGCAACATACAATATTAAATAACATTATTAAAGAAATCACTACAATGTTATAAAAATGTGCGATTCCGTGTATCAAAATCTTACATCTTTTTTTTTTTACCAAAAAATATAAGAGTCAACTTCTTTATTCGCATAAAGTACAATTTATGGTGACAATAAATAATACGTTATATATATTCACAATTATAATATATGTTTTATAATAAAATAAACAATATACATATAATATGATAAATTATGTTTCACATATACTTAGTCCGAACTTTGGAAGAGTAAAGCTATCATGTCGATGGAGCTTTGTATATAGGAAACAAATTTTTAATACAGTAAATTATTGCAACGTGGCGTTTTGATAAGCCTCGATGTTATCGAAATTGATCTGATGTAATATCAACCTTGGTATGTGTCTATTAAAAAAGTACTTACTGAATTGTAGTTACGAAATAATTTTTTAAAGTACCCTTTTTATGACAGACAAAAGCCTGCTGTTTATCATAATTTTAGTACTTTATATTGGTTACAAAAACAAATATCTTTCAATAACAAAGATGTATAATAAACGTATAATAAATATATACGTAGCGAGGGTAAATGTTGAAGTAAAATGTCGTTCATAAATAAAATAAAGGAATATTCATGAATGTTGTGAGCATCGATTAACAGTAGATAAATTACAGTATCAAATATGTTTATAAACTTTTAGTATGACAGACAATCACAATGAGGGATCTAAGTTGAGCAAATCTATAAAGTTATTTTCTGTAAATACAAATATACGACACATTCGCTGAATTGATATCTTTTAATAAAAACCAATCGCTCTTATGCGTTAAAATTTTTAAAAGAACCTATCAAGATACGATCGGCACTTGAAATAACTACAAACAGAAAATAGGGAAATAAAGAAATATCACCCGATAAATTCATTTAGTAGTTCATATAGTTAAGATATATAATTTTATACCAGGTTGAAAAGCTTGTAGAATATTGAAAATATATTAGAAAACAATTTGAATCTGTTTATAACATATACTGTGATGTAAGGTTTTCCAAGTTTTAGAAGTATCAAAAACGGCCGCAACGTGACACTTCTACGCCCTTGACTCGCAATTAAAATTTCCTACAATAAGTATAAATATGATGAAAGCAATGTAAGTCACTATCATATTACATACACAAATTTCAACGAAAATATAAAAGAAATTTTTGGAAAGCGCCACTTTTGGTGCTAGTCATTTATTTTTAAGTTGGTGGCGCTTCTAATTCATACAACCATAATTCTCATAAACCAACCCTAATCATCCCCTCCTATACTATACAGTACAGTTCGAGCCGAATCAATTAACAACATCTCCTATATCCGCAAACCCCAAGTCTACGCGCTCGTGCATTCTTTCGCTGACATGTATGATATGAGCAGCGTGACATTAATATGAGGATGTCTTAAATTAAGCGGTTCACGTGCAGCGCCGCACCGCCGTGTGCAGATCTGGCCGCGGGCACCGATCGCGGTATTATAGACTCTATTACCACATGGCTCTTGGCAGTGCGAGACGAGAACGGTCGCTCCGATATTGTAGGCCACAGTCTAGATTGCTCGCGAGAGAGAGAGAGAGAGAGAGGCAGAGGCTCTCTTGCTACTCGCTGATGAGAATGTAGTTTTCCGCGTGTTTATTATTATCTTCGAGATTTTATTTGGGGAGCTGTAGTTTTTGTTTATGTCGTAGATATGTTAGCGCTGTGTTGCAATTTCGTAATAAAACAGTTTTAGATATATTTATTCTTGTTTTTCAAATCTGTATATGACAAAGTTCGTATAAGAAACGTCAAAATCGCGACAAAGAGAATTCATGACACAAAATAAATCACATTCTCGCATCCAACGGAAAATCACACGCCTCTGCGATCCCGCACGTATAACAATGTTAATTAGATCGCAAACGAGGAAGAGTGAAAGAGAGAGAAAGCGTAAGATTAACGCGTATATTATAGCTTGTTGTCGTGAGCTTCGACACATCTCTTCCTCTCTCTCTCACCGGTCGCCGTGTGCAAGCTCCACTCTTATGCGACTCGATTGGCCAACGTCGGTCTCGCTCTCGCTCGCGGCGCGCAGGAATTTTCGACGGTATTATTTTTAGAGGGTTGTTCTTCGTCTCTCTCTCTCTTTCTCGCTCTGGTACCGCTCGTCGGCCGATCGCGCCGTCGCCACGAGAGCGCGACTTGACTCATCGTTCCGACTCGCAGCTGTCTCTCTCTTTCTCTCGTTGTTGCCTGGCCCACTCGCTCGCTTGCTTAAGGATATTTCGTAATGCTTGGTATTTCTTGACGGGGGGAGGAGTGGTTTCTTTTGGGAATTATTTGTGGAAATTTTGAAAATTAGAGACGGTGTGTGAGAGGTTGATTGTTTCTTTTATATAGTTTAAAGTGATGGGAGAACATTTTCATTATGTTCAAGAGTCAAATGTGTTTATTCTGGTATTAATTACAATATTTGATTTATTTTGGTTAATTAATGGAATAACAAAATGTACGAAACAAAAAATTAATATAAAATGACAGGCAAGAAATTTATCAATGTTTAAAAATGTTTGAGTACTTTAAAAATTGTATCTTTACACTCAACGTCTTTGCCAAATGGCAAATTACAAAATACTAATGCGATTCGATAAAACAAGCAATCACTCTTGAATGACTGAGAATCGACAGTACAGTTTTATTTTAGTTAGATTATCGGGCCGGGCCCTGAAAACCCCGAAGGGTGTATATCCGGCGCAAAAAAAAATGAAGCG
>UXGD01006146.1:0-13060 GCA_900474315.1 Torymus auratus
GTTTACGCTGCAGCTACTGATTTTCGTTCAAATGCCATTTATTAGTTCGTTTCAATTTCCATTTGAACTTTAGGCATCCGGATGTTGGATTGATTTTGATTGGTCTGTACGGAATAGGCGCGAAGATCCGCTACTTCTGCTACATTTAAATTTTTTAAATTGAAATTTTTATTCTTAACTATTTAAAACTAAATAATTAAATCAAAATATAATGAAAAGATTAATTTTTTGTTTCTAAAAAAAATTAATTAAAATAAAATCATAATGAAGAATTATATTCATGACCTCAAAAACAAAATAGTACGCGCATAGCGTTTTGATTTTACTAGTTTACCAAAATACTCATAATTATAACCGCTTACTAAAATAATTATGCAAGTTTTTACTTAAGTACTTACGCAAGAAATTCAGATCTTTACGTAAGAATTACGTATGCTTCATGTAAGTTCTTACGAACGTTCTCACATAAAAAAAAAACAAACTTGTTATAAAAATCTTCTAAATTTCGATAAATGGTTCAAATTTGTAAATTTAAAATATAAAATAGGGGAATTGGTATACCATTACAGATAAGTCATCTAGAAATAGTTATGGATTAAGTATAATTAATAAATTACACAAGTATTAACCGTTTCCGGAATTATCTAGAATTATCAATCGAAGTAACATCACGAGATAAATAAAAAACGGCCCTAATGTTGACATTTACAGGATCATGGAATACATTGAAATTAGATAATTTCTTTTTTTATTGGTTTTCTGACAAATTGACTATAATTTTATAAATAAAAAAATATATTTAGTTTTAATTCTTGCTACTACCTTCATAAATTGGTTCGCGACAGTATATATGTATAAGATATGTGGCACGTAAAAAGATATTAGGTTCCAAATTCCAATAGAGATAGTGACTCAAATATCAAGAACGATTTGATCAATGGCAACACTGCGAAATTGAATCCGCCCGATAGAAATGTTGAAGCCATTACAGATATCTAAACCGCATTTTTTGCTAACCTAATCTTTGTGACAAATTTAATGAACGAAAATTTTAAGCTAAAAGAAAGATAACAGAAAAATACAAAAAATGTCGATATATGTATACGGAATTAAATACTCATTCCGATACTAATGAAAGAGAACACAAAGTCGCAAGTATTGAAAAGGGAGGATGGTACTATGATTTTCTTACTACTTATAGTACTCAATTAGTGCTTAAAAACAAATCTGAATGCTCTTTGGTTTCATTTTGAGGTTAATGGATACGATCAGACAATAATATAAATTATATCAAATAAATAAACCAATATTTATTTATATAAAGTATTTATATTTTATTAATGTAAACGAAATTAAAATACTGAATAAAAGCACGAAAATGTTCTAAATTAAATCAGAACTTTTGCCTTAATAATAAACAATAAGAAAAACAATAGTTTTTAATTTTAACGCCAACAATTCTAAAGTAAATAATCTTAATTTTTGTAAATCATTGATTTAAGACCTTTTATTTCATAAGAATTATTACAACGAAAGTGCGACTATTAGAGAATGACTCAGCACTGATATCGACATCCTATACAGAAAAAATTAATCTAGTTAACCTACAAGGTTATAAGTATATGATTTTGAAAGAAACAGAAAATTCACTTGTTTTCTGTAAATTCCCAACCCTTTGTTTGGAAAAGTGGACATATTCACTCATCAACGCTATATTAAAGTTAAACTTCATTCCGTTTAATTTTATTTACTTATCACTCTTCGACAGTAAACATTGCTTGAGCACTTTTCAGACGAGCTCTGCGCTATTCTAAAAACAAAAAAAACTTTCTATAACCTCGCAACAACGAAATGTCAAACCTACAAAAAGTAAACAAAACAACGCTTCTCTTCTCAGAATCAAACCAAGAACATATTTCCTGTGAAACATAAATCACGCACACTCCCCTATGACATCCTACTCAAAAACTTCCCCCAAAAATCCTTAATCTTCTGAAAGAGATATTCTTGAGTCTGGAATATCTCTCGTGCATTACACTCTGTTCTTCGAGCAGCTGACCACCCGGCTCAGCGCCCACGCCGAAAAACCACCTCTCTCTCTCTCCTCTCTCATTATCCAACTCCCTCTCCCTACTTCGCGGCGCGCGACGTGCTATAGGTTAGAGAGACAACACACTGGAAAAGCCACGTTTCGCCGGCTCTGTACCGTCTGTCTCTCCCTCTCTCGGTTCCTCGCTAGGCGTGCAAAGCACGCGGCTGCTGCTAATCGAAAACACGCGGGAGCGCGCGCACTTCTCCCTACTGACTGTATAGTCCTATATGTTTATTCTAAACGTAAGTACGGGTTTTTAAAATAAAAAAACCTTTAACGCGCATTTGACAGCTTAACCTCAAATCATTATCATCATAAACATTGGTTTAAACTCTTACCTGGATTAATTCGGGCGTCCACGATCTGCACGTCATCGTCGTCGGTCGCGCTCTCCCGTTCTGCCCCCATCGTCTTCTCCGTCTGCGGCGTCTCGCTGCTAGTCTGTACGACGTCCATGCACATAATTTCCCAGGGCCGGAACGCGCTCGCGCCTCCACCAGCGCTCACCTGCTGCTGCTGCAGCTGTTGTTGCTGTTGCTGCGGCTCTCTTTCTGCGTCTCCAGCAGCTCCAGCTTGACATTTAACATCAAGGGCGGCAGCTGCAGCACCGGCGCCCGGACCCGCTCTTATAACGGTCGTGGTCGTCGCTGCCGCCGGTGCCGCGGCGGCTTGCAGCGCGGCAGCTTCCTTCGTCGGCGTGGACGATGATGACGGGAGCTGCAGCAATGCCGGCTCACCTTGATACTCCCGCTGCTGTTGTTGCTCCTGCTGCTGTCGATTGTAGCTATCGTCGTTGTTGCTGTTATTGTCGTTACCGCTGTTGTTGCTGCTGAGGCTATCCTCGTCCTCGTCCTCGTCGGCCTCGCGTAGGCACAGCCGCTGCGTCGTGTCGTCCTCGCGGCGCGCGGGTATATTTTTTACACGCGTGTTGTCGTCGTCGGCGCGCTGCCTCCGATACTGCAGCCGTAGCACAACCACCGCCGAAGCCTGAGGTATAAGTTGTCGACTCAAGTGTGGAGGACCGCCGTGGCCGGTAGCGCGACACACTGCATAATAACACACACACGCGAGTTAGTACTTTAGCAGCCGGGGTGTATGAACAGGCGGCGACTTGTTTTGTTGATAGGGGACGGTTAGGTGCGCGTGTCCGCTGCCTGGATTGAATTCCTGGAAGTGATATTGGCGCGCTCGCGGTCCGATCAGGGACAAAACACTGTCTCTCTTTGAGGTTGTGTGATGCGTGTATATGTAAGCCCGCGCAAAGAGGAAACAAAACTCGCGCGTTTATTCTTTCCTTCTGCTCTTATCACCCGCGTAAAAAAGTGCGCGGGAAATCACCACTTGCCTTCTCTTGCACTATCTCTCTCTCTCTCTCTCGTACTATGTACTGTATCGACGTATTCTCTTTTTCCCTCCCTCGCTCTCTTCGTCACTAAACACACACGACGTTTTTACACACTTACGTTCCCGTGAAATCTTTGAACCTCGATTATCTTCTGTTTCCTGCACTCGCGTTTTCTCTCACTATCTCTCACGCCGCCTCATTAACAGCACACATACATACCTACCCGGGTTTCGCGTGTGCGTATATATGGATTCACCACTCTGGAGTAGTGCGCAATGTACATATTATCGCACAGCAACGTGTGTATATAGAGCGGTGTGCACGTACAGTGTATACCTCTTACCCGAGCGGTAGTAAGCGCAGCAGCACACCAGAACAGCGCCGAGATATATAGAGCCAGCCGCGCGCGCGCAGCAGCGGCGGCGATGGAAGCGACGGTGGGTTGGTTATTCGGCAGCACGAGAAAAGAGACACACCGCGCACGCGCGCGCTCGGTACACAGAGTGCGAGAGACAGAGCGGCCGCGCGCTCGCAAGCTAACAGCGGCCAGCCAGACTGGATCTCTCTCTCGCAGGCCTTAGGATTTTGAATGTGGAACGTTGCCACTTCTCTCTCACTCTAGCGCTCGCTCTCTCCCGCTCCCACTCTCCCCCTTCTATAGTCGCTCTGTCTCACTCTGTGGCACCGGTTCCTTATCACTCTGTCTCGCTCTTCTGACCCCCACTCCGAGAAGAGCGTGTCTAATCGTGTTGGTGCGTGTATAAACGTGCACGGGTAACGGTTTGTGCGACGTTGCCGCACATCCGGTGTACACGAGACGGAGAGAGACGTACAACGAGAAGACCACGAAACAGAGAGAGACGGCGAGAAAGAGCGTACGGGTAGGCGGAGTGGGGGAGGCGTATCCGAGTACTGGCGACGATGGACGGCCAGATGTCGTGGTATAATATATATTCGTCGGTGGTGGGGGTAGCGAACCTTTGTGTAAACAGTCACGTGTGCACTTCTGTAGAGGGGGGAAGTACACGGGGCCGCGCTTTGGCCACCTAGTGGGGGGAGAGAGAATGAGAGACTTAGCAAAGGGGAGGGGCGGTACTCTCGCCCGCGCGCTCTCTCTCTCTCCCCCTCTCACCCCCACCGCATGCGTGCGGTGTGGACTGGCCTCATGCTATATACTATACACGGGTGTTTGTCCGTCTCTCTCGCAGGAATGGAAAATTTCCACGATAGAGAGGCCTTAAGCGGATACGCGCGCACGCTCGTGTGTGCATGTGTGCGCGTATATGTGTTAATGCGAGGGTATACGAGCTGTTAGGTTAGGTTAGGCTCTGCTCAACGGTGCCTATGTATAGAATGCGCGAGCGCACGCCGACGAACCGGAAGTGGGCACCGCCGTTGATGGTATTTGTATTGGCATTTTTTTGTGGAGCGCGCACTGTGACTGTGTGTGCGACGTTGCCATTAAGCGGCGTCCCAACGACGGTGGCGCCACGCTCGTTAGTCAGGGACGCCAAGGTACTAACGGAGAACAAAGGAAATGGTTCTATGGTTTCTTGATGGACATGCCACAACGTTTTGCAATGTGGTATGCCTTAATATTTATACTCGGTTGTTTGTGAAATTTTTGCTGACCTATTGATTCCTAATTCTAAATAATTTACTTTAATTATGATGTACAAAATGTAGTTCAATTTCTAATTGCATGTTCAGGTTCGAATGAAAGTGTATTGAACATCCATATGTATAAAGCGCCACCTAGCGTTGAAACCTATCGTTAGCATATCAATTAGGTTCAACATGATTAAAATAAGTAATTTCATTTTTGTTTGCTAATGCAAGCGTACGCAGTAGTAGCACTTCTGCCTCGCTTCGCTCGGGCGACAAACTCACAATCGTGTTAGAATCGTTTTTATAGCACTAGTATCGAAAAGTACTATTTTATTTAGGTATTATCGATCCTTGCTCAGGTTCAATTTTCCGAGGTTTCTTAAAACTATTATCAGTTGTACTTCGTAATTTATATTTATTTATTTATTCATACATTATTTTCTTCAGTTATTATACAAAATTCAAATGACAGTCAATGACATTCCTGAGTGATTAACACGTCCATAAATTGTTTTGATAAACATAGTTTTCCTTTCTTCGACCTTGGTTGAGAACCACTGAGTACTTGGAAAATTTTTGCTACTCGATAATTCCAACGTTTCCAAGTCAGCCGACCGTCATATTTTTACACGACTGTTACGTAACACATTCAATATTTAAAAATTTTATATACAACCGCACATAGACCTCTGAGCACGAATCAAGGACCGAACCGTGTTAAGTATTTCCGCAGCCAGTACTCGGTAGGCACGCTAGACCGCCGCCATCTTGACGACGTAGATCCGACGAGGATAGCACGCGCAGTGTTATAGGATGACGCTTTCACGCAGCAGCTGTGTAGGGAGTGGGGAGTTCTCGGAAGTTAGATATAATGTCAGAAACGGTTATTCGCTTTTGTTCCAGAGAACCGGAATTTTTTTTTCATCATTTTTTTTCATCATTTTTTTTTGTTTTTTTTTGTTTTTTTTTTTGTTACAATACACGAAACGAGAATACAGAAGTGTCGTCGTCGTCGGTGCCGTCGTCGTTCCTGTCGTTGAGAATACGTGCAAATTCTGAGCTGAAAATAGAGTGAGTGTAAACACACTCGAGTCCCCGATTACGAAACGTATATACCTACTTGTTACGCAACACGCGCGTGCAAGTAGCTGTGACGTCATCGAGCGTCGTGAATTTATTAATCCACGTTAAGCGTCTCATTTCTATCTTTTTTTTCCAAAGAGCCGGGAGAAGAAAGAAGGGTGATATATATGATATACAGATATACTTATGTGCACGCATAGCGCACGCGCGTGGACTAGACAAATCAGCAATTACGGGAGATAAAGTGGATCGCGTGTGTCATATACGTGAATCTGTGCTCTGCGCGCGCAAAGTTACAACGAGAATGTAAATAACGGTTAGGCTTCCGAGAGCGCTCGTATATATGTGGCGTGGAATTCGGAGAGTCTCGAGCGCCACGATGTGTGCCTCCGTCCAAACAAGGATATTTTTGCGCTCGTACGCGTGTCTGCAACAAAAATTCGCCAACGGACTTTCTTTCGAAAACTTTCCGACGGGACTTTCTTTCGCTTCGCGAGTTTACCTGCGGGAAGGCGTTCATTTACAATTCCGATGTAATTTTAAGGATCTTTTCTTTTTTTTTCTTTTTTTTTTGCTGTTATTTTGAATCTACCGAAGAAACATGTTACGCAACCAGTGTAAAAGTAATTTATTTGCTATAAAAAGTAATTCGAAAGTTTCGTAAGAGGCACCTGCTTAATATATTGGTAAAAAATTGAACTAATCCCGATCGACGGTTTTAAGTGAAAATAAGCATTCATCTTTCTTATATAACGAGCATTAAAGCTATTTTATGTAGTTTGTTACGCATTAATCATTTTTGTATAAGAAAAACAAAAAAAAAAGAAACTATTACGCAGAGATAAAAGTATTTCGAAAGTATATAATTTTCCCAACAAAAAAAACCCGTATAGATAGCGTAATATGTTATCTGCACTTTTTGCCACTATTGTGAGAAACGAAATAAAATGTTCACTCATTCTATCTGAAGATAATTATCGAAATGAGCATCAAGTTGTATATATCAGTTGCAACCTTCGTTTCTCAAGTATTCAGTGAGTACTTCACGAAGCACTTAAGGGCTATCCTGCAATGACATGAGGGTTCGAAAAATAAATGAATCTCAAATAAAATAAAAAAATATATAGTTATATCTATTTCTCATAAAAACATTTATTAGGCTAAATTAAAAATATAATTTGTTGATTATCGATCTGCCGTCTCTCTCTGTCGCCTCTCACTGCACGGAACACTGCTCCTGCGAATCCGAGGTGCGCTGCTGCGCGTTTTTCTCCATGTCTCTGGTGATGAGCAGCGCCTTTACGCTCTCCGCCTCCTTCATCCATTTGTGCACCTGCGCAATTAAACACAAAACGTCGTCGTCAGTCATAAATACACATGCACACATACATAGATATATACATATATAACCCCTCGTTTATGAAAGCAATTAACTATGAGGGAAGAGATAGAGGACGAAGAGATAAACTTTGTCGTCTAATTCGATATCTCGAACGCTATAGCACGTTTACACAGAGGGCGCCTCTAGCGCGCCCGTTAATTATCATCGCGAAAATGTATATATGTATATTCAGAACCGTTATCAAAAATTTATACGACAATAATAATAACAATTATAATCATCATAGCGTTGTTCCTCGTCTGCGCTCATATGGCTGACGTAATCGGGTGTGCGCGTCGTGTCATGTGCGGGGAAATAATTGAATATAGAAGGGGGGTGTGGTCTTTCTTTTATGAATGGCAATTAATTCATAACATTATACACCACAACGAGCGTATACAATAATAACGCGGTAAAATGTATTTATTATTCACGAATTCGCGTAAACATTTATAGACGAAAGGCGCCCGCGTGTATACTGAATCAATGATGACTCACGTTCCGGTGCTGGGAATCTACCATTCTCGTTATCACGAGCTTATTTTCGATGTATAAAAAGAGAGAGAGAGAGAGAGAGAGAGAGAGAGAGAGAGAGAGAGTTAAAGTTTTTAAAAATTAAAATTCCGGTATTTTCCACATATAATGGCGGACACACGCGTGTGTGCGCATGTTTCATTTTGGCGGTTTAAAGCCCGGCTATAGAAGGAGCGCGCGAGCATTAAATTAAAAATGTCTCCTCGTATAGTCGCGCGCGTGTTTAATCTTTTAAATTAGAAAAGTTTTAATTACAAAAACAGAGGCGGGTATATACGGTACCGGCAAAATTCCTGTTCGGTATAAAAATTCAAAATATATATCAAGCCCGGTTACGTATTATCGGCGCTATAGTTACGTCGATAAATATATTAAAAAAAAGAATATATGTGTTAAATGTATGTATATGTTCGGTGTATAATATTCAGCCTTGGATAAGTTAAATTATATAATTTCATTAGAGTATCTTTCACTTTAATGAAAACCGAAACGTTCCGTACACTTTAATCACATTAAAATAATAATCAGCGTGTCTGTAGTTTTACAAATTTCATGAGAAAATAAAGGATTCAACGCATTCCTGCTGACACTTTCTAACAAATTGGACCCTAAACCAACACCGACCCATAATTATAACTTTCACCATCGCACCCAGCGACTTCCGTCGATGAATTCTTATCGATATATATATACCAAAAACCATCTCAAAATTCATTTCACGATTTTCACCCCCCTCGAAAAACTAATTACTCAACCACCGAATCTTTCAATTATTCTAATTGCCCCCCACTGTCCCTTTAAAAAAGAGAAAACCAGACCACCAGGTGGGGTGCGATGTTTAATCATCGAGATTACCTGCTTGGAGAGTAGCTCGCGCCTGCGCCCTGGCGGCTCCTTGCCCAGCAGCGGCACGAGCACCTTGAGGCTGGACTGAAACTTGTCGAGGGCAAGCTCGTAGCTACCCTCGGCTAGGTACTGTTCGGCTGATTCGCCAATCTCCAGGGCCGCCGACATCCCCGTCGTACTTCTGCTCAGCCCACCTGCGCATGTAATATATCGTAGGGTGAGATATTGTGTCTGCGAGGGGTCGCGTTGTCAATGGAGGGGGTATAGTCGGTTGTTCGATGTTTTTGCAGACTTCGACGTAGGACGAAGTACGGTTCTGTATATGGTTAGTGTGGATAGCGAGTGGATGTAAGGATTGTTATTTATGGATGAATTTGGAGTATAGGTATATGTGTAATTGGAGAAGGATGATATTGTTTCGGTATCTTTTGGAGAGCCAATGTGAGGATTATTATCGGCCTCGTGGTTGTTTGTAAAGAGATGCGTCAAATATAATTATCACGCACAATGCATGATGCCGCTGACAGGTACTTTTACAGCGTATACAAAAGAGATTACAGATGTTACAAATGATTTTTATTATACGGAAAAATAATACGTGAGATCCAGAATTCGGAGCAGAATACAGTGATTGTGGGTCAACGTTACTCAGACGAATGCGGAAAGAAAAAGAAAAAACAATCGAAAATTCAATAAGGGGTGATTAAAATTTCACGAATATCGATGAATACAAGATGAAATGCGGGTGCCGATATATATTCTCGCAAAGTAATTATTCTAAAGATAATCCGATCGACTGGAAAGGCTCTTTGACGAAAAAGAAAATCCCTTTAAATTAAAAAATTGGTTTCCTTTTTTTTTTACACAGAAAGGTGTATTGGATAAAAGGATATTATAAAGGATCTTTTTTTTTTTTTTTTAATTTATAGATACTGATAACCTATATGAAATTTCTTAAACAATCGCTGGTATTATGCAAATGATGATGTGTGCGTCCCTTTCGTACGATTCCAGCAATTTTATAATTAAAATCAATATTATGTAAGCTCCTTTCTGCGATTGAAATGAATAACCTGCAGGTAAATTCAGACACCGCGAGGTCTTATTACAAAATTAGACTTAATTGTATTCCCCTTACCGTTCTTACGTAATTTATTAAGATAATCCATTTTCGTTGAATTATTCGTGACATAAATGTACCTTATTAGTTTCGTCATAAAATAATTACCCTTTATTTTTATATAATTTTACGATAACGTATAATTAGAAAAAAAAAATTTCTTTAATTATCCTATTACATAAGTAAAACAAATGGCTCTATAATTTTTTTAGAAAAATCGATTCATCGGGATTCTAGGTAAAATTTTGCTGATTTTCACATTTTCGCGATATTGATTCTGAAATTCCGACCATTGGCGATTATAACGACTGCTTGAATCTTCCCTTCTAATTTACCCAATTTAAATTCCGATAAAGCGTCGAAAGATTCGATTTTGGAAAAAATACTCCCGAACTGAATTCTGCGCACACCGATCAATACACAGCCGCACCATAAACTTGTAAACCCCTCTGCGTGTCGAATTTCATCACCATGACCATAAAGCGAATATCTCTATCAGCCAAAAAGCGACATCACTCACATAATTCCTGAAAGTTGACTTTCGCGTTCCTCTCGAGGGAGTCGCACTTGGAAAGAGTTGCGGGCGGTTGTGCATTGACGGGTTCAGCTGCGGGTGCAACCGTCGCTGCTTTCTCAACGCTCGAGTCCTTCAGCTGTTCCGCCCGCCTGATGTACTCGTTCACCCTCAGTCTCAGAGCCTCTTTCTTCTGTAGGTCAGCTTCGTCTGCGATATAGCGTGAGGGTAAATATTTAGTTGGGTGAAATTGTTGTAGAGTTACGGGGCGGGGGGATTGAATTGTTGATGAGTTTTGGTTGCTTTGAAGTATTTTGATTGGATAGATTGGAATGATGGAGATATGTTTTGACAGTGTAGCGTTGGAGATTTTTGAGAAATTCGGATAGAAATAGAAAGAAAAATACGTAATTCGTGTTTGATGGAATTAATTTAATCAGTATTAGAGATATTTAAGGTTACTAACGTCGTAGAATGATTGTAATCTAGAATTTATCTTTATCGTTATGTGGTCGGGTTTACGACTCGCGGTGCAAAGGTTTCGTGTGAAAGTTTAACAAACCAATTTTGTTCAAATGGTATCTTTATATGGTAATTTCGGGGTTTGAATATGTGGATGCTGATTATGAAAATGCTAACGATTATACATTTTATGATTTATTTTGAAGGAAAAAATTTCATACACGCGCAATAATTACAAGCACCATAACATTGCGGAATACTTAAAGGTCAATTAGAAAACTGTTGTCATGCGAACTTAAACACGGAAAATTCCTATTTGTTATCTCAGCTGTTCCAAGAGATATTATCTTTGTTCAAATATTAAAGATAAGATAACGTTATTTTCCTTGAATTTAGATCTTTATAAATTACGCCATTATAAATACTTTCGAATCAATATCAGCTGAGCAGTCTTTTACGTTTAGAAATATTGATTACAAATTATTCGGGTAATTTGATAACAAAATTCAATTATAATACACTTTAATCCATTTAAGCTCCTGTAGTTTTACAATTTTCCTTAATTTTTATATTGACAATGTAAGTCATTCCACATCAAAATGTCGAATAATGTTTTAAACATAAGTTTTTACCACTGAACCACATAGCAACAAATAGATAAAAATGATGGTTACATATTATAATGTGAAAATTAGAATGTCTGCAATGGCCAATAAAAAAATATAAATGAACACAAAAACACAGAAGCATAATTAACAGTTTTTTTTTTTTTTTATCGAAATCACGTAGGCAATTATTTACGAAGATAAGAATGTCTTTGTTTAACTAAACGGTTTTATTATCTGATCGACATCAGGTGATTGAAAAGGCGACGAAATTTGTATGCTGCATTCATATATTTCTGCAGTTAACTATATATATATACCTATAGAAGTTAAATAAACTTTCTTTTGTTTATATTTGATTTCACCAGTTAAACATATATTTTACTATTAAAATGAATGACGACTTAAGAGTTGTATGACGCCATAGTTATAAATATCTTCCAAATCAGCTAGATTAGATAACTTTGATTCTATCATGAGGGTACCCTTATAAGCTGCTAAGGGCATCCATGAGTCAGACCGGTGCTGACTATCAGAACTAATTAGTCACTTTTCCAACTCTCCAAGAAAAATTCACCACTTACTTGTGAGTATTGGTATGAAATATCTGAGTGCCTCGCAGTACAGATGATACGCCTCCCTACGGCAGCCATCCGCGTCGGTCTTCACAGCTTTATGCACAAGGGCCACTGCCTTGTCGAAGTTCTCCTGTGTTGGCGCGTGCTCGAGGTCGAGGAAGTCGTGCGCGAAGAAGTCGTCGTAGGTGAGCCGCTCGTTCGGATTATGCTTCAGCAACCGCATCAAGAGGTCCTTGCACTCGGCGGAGATGTGGCAACCACGGGGCAGCTACGCTGGACGAAAGCAGTCACGTGTGTAGGTACAGGCGTACAGGAGGATGGGGGTTTTTGTATTTTTTTGAGGGTATGGTGGTGTACAGTGAGAAAAAATGTTTAAGAAGATATTTGATTCTGCTGAAATTTTGGGAATTCGCACTATCTATAATGCCATCGGTAGTTTTTACAGATGGCACCGACGATTTTACTCTTACAGGCTCTTCATGCATCTCGATGGAATAGATACAGATAGTTACAGAGGTATAAAAATAATATGGGTCACGATATCCATTTTAGTCTATTTATATGAAGGATAGACGACAGATGTAATTGAGGGTCCGGAAACGAAAAAGAGGATGTAACCCCAAATTGAGTGAATCATTATTGTGAAAAAAGACTGACCTTTGAAGCTATATTAAAAATTATATTATATATTAAGTTATAAAAATTAGAACATTTAATAGTAAAAGTTTGGTGGACACATATTCTCATGAAAATTACTATTATTTTGATAATTCTTACTAAGATTTATAAAATTATTACAATTTATACTTAAGGTCGCTCCGGCGATTTTTAAAACCTATAAATATCAAAAAAGAAAAATCTGTATCGAAAGCTGAAATTACAAGCTTTTTAT